>VZQC01005672.1:356457-481059 GCA_009823505.1 Rhizomys pruinosus | reverse complement strand
AAAAAAAAAAAAAAAAAAAAAAAAAAAAAGAATAGTCCTCAACATAATTAATTACAACAAACCCATAGGAAACATCATTCTAAATGGAGAAAACCTGGAAGAATTCTGATTAAAATTAGGAACCAGACAAGGCTCTTCACTATCCCCACTCCTTTTCAATACAGTACTTGAAACTCTTGCTAGAACAATCAGACAAGAGAAGGAAATTTAAGGGGGTACTAATTAGAAAATAAGAGGTCAAATTATCCCTATTTGCACATGATATAATATTTACATAAGAGATTCCAAAAATGTCACCAGAAAATTTTTAGAAATGATCAACACATTCAGCAAAGTGGCAGGTTAGAAAATCAATTTACAAAAACCTATAGCCTTTTTATATGGAAATAATAATCAGAGAAAGAGTTCATGGAAACCCTCCCATTCACAGTAGCCTCAAAAAATATCTAGCAATAAATCTAACCAAAGACATTAAAGACCTCTACCGTGAAAAATTTAACTCTTCAAAGAAAGAGATTGAGGAAGACACGGGATATGAAAAGATCTCCCGTGCTCATGGATTTGTAGAATTAGTAATGTGAAAACGACCATCTTTGGGCTGGAGAGATGGCTCAGTGGTTAAGAGCACTGACTGCTCTTACAAAGGACTCAGATTCAATTCTTAGCACCCACATGACAGCTAACAACTACCTGTAACTCTAGTTCTGGGGGATCTGACACCTTTTTATGACCTCCATGGGTATTGCATGACATGGGAGCATTTACACACACATGCAGACAATATCCTCATACACATAAAATAAAATAAAATAAAGAAAATGACTATCTCATCAAAAGCAGTTTATAGATTCAATGCAATCCCAATGAAAATCTCCATTACATTCTTCACAGAACTAGAAAAGAATCCTAAAATTTGTATGGAAACACAAAATACCCCAGATAGCAATCCTGAGCATAAAGAGAGTTACCATACTGGATCTCAAGCTATATTATAAAACTATAGTCATAAATAGCAGAGTATCAGCATGAAAACAAGCATGTAGATCAATGGAACAAAACAGAAGACCAAACATGAGTGCATGCAATTTCAGCCTCCTATTATATGACAAAGGTATCAAGAACACACACGAGGAAAGATAGCATCTTAAACAAATAGTATTAGCAAAATTGGATCTCCACATGTAGAAGAATGAAATTAGACACATACCGATCACCCTGCACAAAAGTCAACTCCAAATGGACTTGACATTTACACAATGGAGTTCTACTCAGTAATAAAGAAAAACAAAATCATGAAATTAGCAGGTAAATGGATGGAACTCGAAAGTGTTATATTAAGTGAAGTAACATAAACTCAGAAAAACAAACAACATTTATTCTCTTTCATTTGTGGATCTTAGCTCCAAATCCTTATATAGAAGTATAACTCTCCGGGCTGGAGAGATGGCCTAGTAGTTAAGAGCGCCAACTACTCTTGCAGAGGACTTGAGTTCAATTCCCAGCAACCACATGGAGGCTGAGAACCATCTTTAACTCCAGTTCCAGGGGAATCTGACGCCCTCTTCTGACCTCCGCAGCATTACACGACACGGGTGCACAAATCTACATGCAGACAGTACATTCATACACATAAAAAATAAATAAAATAAAAAAGAAGTATACTACTAATCTACTAATCATAAAAGAAGCTTTTTTTTTTTTCTTGCAGTGATGGCATCAGCGAGACACTCAGAATCACCAGAGGTCATCGTCACCAAAGAAGCTTCTTTTTGCAACATATGTAGATAATTACAGAGTTCCAGAACTGGTCAAACCCAGAGAATAAGTGTCTCTGAGATGCCCAGCCTTAAGTGACACATCTACAATGCAGTCTCTACACCTAAAGCTCAGAGAACACAGCAGAACAAGGGGAGGAGGACTATTAATGCATCTCTCAATTCTCACCAGTGAAGCTTCCTAATACAACAGATTGTAATTAATATAGGAAACCATGACCAAAATGCAGAGAATAAGAGATTCTGGAGTGTGTGTCATTGCACAGGATTCCAATATTAAACCTCAGCCACCCAGGGTCCAGGGACCATTGTGGAAGAATGGGCAGAAAGACTGTAAGATCCAAGGGACCATAAGGAAACAAAATTTTCCAGGCAGCTGGAACTTGTTCATATAAACTTGTAGCAATGGAATGGTGTCCCTCATCTGTGGACGCCAGCACCAAGTACATAGTTGTAAGGGAAACTGAGCAATGTTAATGTTATATTCCTTGTGATCTGAAAACAACTGGGCTCTTATACTGTGAATCCCTTCACAGGCTCTAGAATTAACCTACCATTTATTTTCAGACTATGGGTAGAGGGTATGTATGCATGGTTTAGAGTAATATAAAATCAAAATGGAAAAATGTGAATCCTGAAATATGATTTGGAAATAACATACAGTTTGTTTTCAGATGACATAATTTTAGTATAGGTGAGACATATGTGTATGTATATATATATATATGTACATATATATGCATATGTTGAAGCAATATAAGTTGGAAGGAACAACAACAACAAAAGAACCGGGACAAAAAAAAGCCCGACTGAAATAGTGAAGTTCTCCCCAAAACAATAATCCTCTGCTTTGAAAAAAAAACTCTGGAAAGACTCAGAAAAAGATTCAAGACATGTATGACAGAATGCATGAACTCTGGTTGGGTGGGGGGCATGGAAAGGGAAATGAGTCTAAATTGGATTGAGAAATGATGTATGAAAAAGTTTAATAACAATAAAAATATATTAAAAAACAAAACAAAACAAAAAAACTTACAGCAATGATAACCCATACAAACTCATACCAGACAAAAACACCCAGCATAGAAGTGAGGAGGTGGGGAAGAAGGCCCAACCTTAGCTGAGAAACTATTGGCAAGTGATCATTGCTGGGTGAGGGAGATCTGGTCTTCTTTAAGGGACCGACACTGTATAGGCTGACCAGGCTCCAGTGGGTGAACTCACGCCGAGGGACTTCTGAGGACACAAACTTGACCCGATAGGCCTTAACATATATGACAGAATGAATGGACTCTGGTAAGGGGACCATCCTCACCATCCGCATGGGGAGGTGCAGATAGGGGAATGGTCTAAATATGATTAAGATGAACTGTATGAAATGCACAAAAATTTAATAGAAATTTAATAAAAATAGAAAAAATGAAAATATGTAAAAGTAAAAGAAATACTTTTCAGTGATGAAAATTTTTGAGGTTAAAGATAGGATTCAGGTGAATTTTGAGGATTCTCAGTCATTTGTTTGGACTGAAGACTAGGACATGATTCGGTCTCGACAGAGGGCAAAGAAAGGGTTTTTTTGCTTTAAGTGAACTACAGAGGTTTGTTTTTTTTTTGTTTTTTTGTTTTTTTTACATACATGATGTAATTTGTTTTACAAAAGAAGTGCAAAAGAAGTCTTGTTGTCATCTCCAGCTGTCAAGTGGCAGCCCATACTTTTGCCCTTAAGCAAAAGGAAGGAAGGGACATTAGGTGACAGATCCCAAATTCCAACCAGTCACACAAATTACAGACCTTCCTGTCGTGTCCTCTTGACTTTCTGCCTTTCCCATACAATGAAGAATGAGACACAGTTTAAATCAAAATGACTCTCATGGGCAATTTTACAAATAGACCACGTCCCTGTCTTTTCCCATTCCCTGCTGGGGCTGCCTGTTCGCTTATCCACACAGGCAAGGAAGGAGCTAATGATGAGATCTTTCCCACCCCAGACAGCTCTGCTCTGTGAGCCTGTTTGCTTTCAGGAAAGAGCTTTAGAAAGTAAATATTTGTAGAAACAGCTATAGTTAGATGCTAAGTTCGACTTTCAGGGAACATTCTGAGAAGCATTTTAAGACAGGACTTCCCATGCCATCGTGCTGTGGCTGGAGCCATGGAGGCTCTGTGCAGGCGCGAGTGTGAAGCTGGCTGGCACCTTGCGTATTTCTCTCCTTTAACTTCTATGCCCAGTTCACATTCCACAAAGGACTGAAGAGTCAGTTCTGAAATGTACCAGTCTGGGGGCACAGCTTTTAAATGCTACTGCTTCTAACAGTGGGGCAAAACCTCTGCAAAGTCAACCCGGGAAATGAAAACCAGGGCAAATTAGCATTCAGAAAATAAGTCAAAACTTATTTTTTTTCCCCTTTGGAGGTAAACTGCTTCCTGGCTAAACCTTCATTGCAATATGCATATTGCCTATAGATTTTTCCTCTGTAAAACGGAAGGACCCCAGCACTCACATGGCTGAGAATCTAAACAGGTGCCTGTGCCTGTTTACATAATGAACACTAGCCCATGGCTTCTCACAGCCTGTTAAACAGCTGAATTTGAAACAATAATGGTGCAGGCCAAGCACCCGCCTGAAGGCCTGTCTGTCTTGGGATTTGGCCATTTGCACTGACTTTTTTTTTTTTTTTTGCCCATATTTTGCATGAAACACAAATATTTGCTATGGCAACTGGGGTGTCATATGACACACTGCTCCAGAAGTAGCATGCAGGTCTCTTAAAGAGAACCATCCTGATGGTGTTGAAAATACATGGAACACCCCTTGAGGCATTAAAAGATGAAGGTCTGGGAAGACCAGGAAGCAGTGTGTTCTGCACACAGCAGGGTTCATTTCTTCAGTGCCACTCTCCAGTTTAGCTCTTTTTTTTCATGAGCACGCAGGGCAAGCCAGAAAAAGACGCTGCCAGCTGTCTCCTTTGATGGTGGTGAAAAGTTTCAATTATCCCAAGTCAGTAGAGTATAAGCATAAGAAAGCAGCCCAGGAAAGCAAAGCCCCTTTCAAATAGGGCCATCTTCAGGAGGGTGAATTACATCCCACTATGAGGGACTAACAGTGAAAAATACAGAACTCCTTCCTCTCCCCCCATTAAGGGTAAAATTTTAAATTGGAGGTCTTGTCTTTTCAGCTTAAGCTTAAAGACAGTGAATCCGACAAGGGCAGAGCAACAGTAATAATGGCTATTTTCCAGACTCCTGGGCCTCTGGTCATCTGGCAGTATAGGCTAATCTGTTACCTGTTAATTTCACAATAATGCAATGGATCTGAGTATTTTAGACCTCATTTATAGTGTCATGGTAGAGTTGACTTGTGCATTAATCTTCCCTTTTAAAATCAGGGGCTGGCTATGTAGCTCAGTGGTACACACTTGCCTAGCATGTGGGAGGCCCTGGATTTGATCCATAATGCTACAAAGAATAATAACAGCAATAATAAAATAAAATGCACCCTAGAAAGCTGAAATAATATTTAAGTACAAGTCTATGATATGTGCACATTACAAAAATATCTCACAGACAAGTTGGAAATATGAGCACCTTGGTCTTTTGTTTCTTCTGAGGCGCATTCTCTGCTTCTGGACTCTGGCGTGACTTCTGAGGTTGAGTGACAGGAGCTGTGCACAGAGGTAAGGAAAGTCACTTGTAGAAAGAGAGGCTGAGCCGGGCATGGTAGCACATGCCTTTAATCCCAGCACTCGAGAGGCAGAGGCAGGCGGATCTGTGAGTTCAGGGCCAGCCTGGTCTACAGAGTGAGCTCCAGGTCAGCTAGGACTAAAGGGAGACCTTGTCTCAAAAAGACCAAAAAAAAAAAAGAAAGAAAGAAAGAAAGAGAGAGGCTGAAGGACTTGGCAGAAGTCATGGGGCTGCACCTTGACAGGCAAATGGCTGTCTGCTGGCCACTTATCTTTCTGTGTTTCCTGTATCCATTCCTGAAATCTCTGTGTTCTCTGACTCAAAGCCTAAGCTATGCTAGGACAATTTCACCAGAACACAAGGTCAGCCAACCTTATGCCAACTGCCTAAATGAGAAGGAACATTTAAAAAGTGAGAAAATGAGAAAGGAAAATCTGTCTTATAAAATGTTTACTGCAAGACTCTTTTAAATAGTCAGAATCGGGGCTGGAGAGATGGCCTAGCGGTTAAGAGCGCCGACCGCTCTTACAGAGGACCCAGGTTCGATCCCCAGCACCCACATGGTGGCCGAGAACCGTCTGAAACTCCAATTCCAGGAGGAACTCCAGTTCCAGGGGAATCCGACACCCTCTTCTGACCTCTGTGGCATTGCACGACACGGGTGCACAAACCTGCATGCAGACAGTACATTCATACACATATAGAAATAAATAAAATTAAAAAAAATTTAAATAGCCAGAATCCCAAGTTTATGTACAAGATAATTGATATAGTCACATATGATGGTCTGTTTTATTGTGTAGCTGTTAAAAATATGACTAAAAATTAAAATGGGAGAAGTGATGTAATTGAATAACACCATAAAGGTTATTTTTGAAATTAATTAAATCTATAATTGACAACTTTTGAAGAACGTATTGAGTCCATGGTGTGGGGCAGAGAGGTTTTATGCTAGGTAAGTCTCACAGTTATATCTTTCCTGTTGACCGACAGCAGATTCAAATGTCCTTTGCAAATGGCCCAAACTTGGTGATCTTAGAGAAGAAAACTCCTTACATTATTGTTATTATTTTATGTCTTTTTGAGACAGGGTCTCCCTGTAGCCCCAGTTGTCCTGGAACTCCCTCTGTAGACCAGGCTCGCCTTGAACTCACAAAGATCTGCCTGCCTCTGTTTCCCAAGTGCTAGGATTAAAGGCGTGTGCCACCACGCCCAGCTCCTTACATTATTTTTGCCAAGAAAGAAAGAAAAACATTATTGAAATGAGTAGGAGCTGAATGAAAAGAAGTGAGAGGCTTCTTTTATCTCACGTCCTTTAAGTCAACCCCATTTCTGTCAGTTCTATAACACTGTCTTAGAAAGAGCTGAATGGGGCTGGAGAGATGGCCTAGCGGTTAAGAGCACCGACGCTCTTGCAGAGGACCCGGGTTCGATCCCCAGCACCCACATGGCGGCTAAGAACCGTCTGTAACTCCAATTCCAGGAGAACTCCAGTTCCAGGGGAATCTGAGACCCTCTTCTGACCTCCGCGGCATTGCACGACACGGGTGCACAGACCTGCATGCACCAACAATACATTCATACACCATACAAAAAAAAAAAAAAAAAAAAATTAAAAAAAAAAAAAAAAAGAAAGAGCTGAATGGCACTGGCCGAGAACAGCAAGCTGGGAAACTACATCAGCACTCAAGTAGAGTCTCGGTTTTAGGGCTCACTCTTTTCAGACTGCCTCAAGTTGAACTATAAGGAATATTTTCAAGTATCTTTTTTTAAATATATATTTTTTCTTTTATTTATTTTTGTATGTGTATGAATGTACTGTCTACATGTAGGTTTGTGCACCTGTGTTGTGCAATGCTGAGGAGGTCAGAAGAGGGTGTCGGATTCCCCTGGAACTGGAGTTAAAGACGGTTCTCAGCCGCCATGTGGGTGCTGGAGATCGAACCCAGGTCCTCTGCAAGAGCAGTCGGCACTTTTAACTGGGAGACCATCTCTCCAGCCCCCTCAAGTATCTTTTTTAAAGTTGCCAGAATTTCAGAGCACTGAAACTCTTGGCCCCACACAAGGAACTTGTTTGTTGTATCTGGTCTAGTCTTAGCTTGTCTGACTTCCCTGGCTTCCAAGGAGCCTCCCTGTCACGGTATTTCCCCCTTCCATGGCCCAGTGCAGTGTAGTGTATGCAGACCTTATTACAAGCCTAAAAGGCTTGCCTTGGGGCTGCAGAGAAGGCTCAGCAGTGAAGAGTACTTGGTGCTCTTCCAGAGGACCCACATCAGGCAGCTTGCGACTGCCTGCAACTTTAGCTCCAGGGGATCTGATGCCCTCTTCTGGCCTCCACAGGTGTCAGGCATATGTGTGGTACACATACATTCAACCCACACACTCATACATACACATAAAATAAACACATCTTAAAGGACTTTCTGAATCAGACATCAGTTGCTCTGGGATTAAGGTCAACAGTCAACTAGTAGGGCCTCCTTAAACTAAAAATCTTCTATACAGCAAAAGAAACAACCAAAGAAATGAAGAGAAAACTCACAGAGTGAGAGAAAAATCTTCACTGTGGACACATCTGACAGAAGTTTAATATCCAGAATCTATAAACTACTCAAAAAACAAAGAATCAAGAACCAAATGACCCAATTAAAAGATGGGCTAAGGCTCTGAACAGAGAGTTCTCAAAAGAAGTAACAAAAATGGCTGAGAAGCACCCGAAAAAGTGTTCAACATCATTAGTAATTAGGGAAATGCAAATTAAAGCCACTTTAAGATTTCATCTTCCCTGGTAAGCCTGACTAAGATCAAGAAAACAGGATATCAAATGATACCAAATGCTGGAGAGGTTGTGGGGAAAGGGAGATGCTCATTCACTGCTGGTGGGATTGCAAGCTCATGCAACCCCTGTGGAATGTAGTATGGAGAACTCTTAAAATAATAAAAGTGAACCTACCATTTGACCCAGTCATACTATTCCTTAGCATATGCCCAAAGGATTCATCCTATTTCAGAGACAATTGCACAACCACGTTTATCGCTGCTCTTTTCACAATAGCAAAGAGAAGGAAGCAACCTAAATGTCTCTCAACTGACGAGTGGATAATGAAAATGTGGTACATTTACACAATAGAGTTCTACTCAGTAGTAAAGAAAGATGGCATCATGAAATTTGCAGGTAAATGGATGGAACTAGAAGGTGTTATGCTAAGTGAAATACACAGACGCTGAAAAACAAATGATGTATGTTGTCCCTCATTTGTGGATCCTAGCACCAAATCCTTTTTATGTAAGTATATATCCTGATGTAACTGTAGGAGCCAGGTAAATGAAAAGGAACCAAGAAGGGAAAGGGAGACTCTTCTGAGACAGAAGACTAGGAGAAGACAGGTGCTTCTAAGAGAAATGGATAAAATCAGGATATCTAATGGGAGGGGAAAGGAAGGGTTATAGAAGCAAATTTGTGGATAAAAGGGAAGAAGGAGCCCAAGAGAAGTGGAGCCATAGGAGACTGTATTATCAAGGGAGAAATGGAGAAAATGGAGATGCTTTAAATGGAGAAGACATGGAGGGAGTGCTAGACAGGGGAGGGGAGAGAGGAGAGGTAATAATCCTAGCTAGGGCGTGGGACAGCAGTCCTGGATTCAGGCATACATTGCACACGGGCAGGCACACTCTGCTTAGCACACTAAGTAATGGTATAGTACAGGGCACACCCTGTCAGATGATGCTAGCACGCACTTGGCACCATGAGCCAACTTGTTTGTCTGCATGTCCCTTTCTGGGTATGCCTCAGAAGCTGGGTCTACGCTTGATGGTATGGAGGTCTAGGATAGGTCACTGGGAGGTGGCTCCATATGACGTAGAGGCTGCACTGTCCCAGACCTATTTAAGCTACCAGCTGCATGGAAATAAATGGATTGCATGGATTTGCATCCTCTGATGTGGTCCCTGGGGTGTTGCTGGAGTAACCCTGCTGTACCCTCTTCAGCCTGTTCAACTGCAGGGTCAGCAGCCCTGAAACTGGGATCTTCAAACAGGGACACCTGAAGCAATCTGGGGAGTCCAGGTATGTGAACCCCCACAATGGGGAATCTGTCCTCCTAGGGAGCCTGTCTTTCAGGCTGAGCAACGTTAGGACATTAGCCTCCAATGTGCCTCCCGGCTCTCTGCTATGAGTCTTTTCTTCTCTGCTGTAACTATTCTCCTCTAATGCTTGGGCCAGAAACAAATTAATATCTCTGAGAAACACATGGCCTGGGCTGTCTTAGTGTCCAGTGATTTCTTAAAATGGAAGGCCTTTATTGTGATCAATATAAACAGCAGGCAGAGGGTAATTACTCTACTGGAGTACAAATTTTTAAGCATCGACTCCAGGGTGAAGGCCAGTTTTGGAGTGACCCAGTAGACCCCCCACACACACACACATATTTGACCAGGTGCCCTGCCATGCAATGTGGGCCTGGAGACAGCTCTCTTTCTCGGAGTGGGGAGGGTCTCCCACCTTTTCCCAACTGTGGCAACAGCCAAAGGAGGACTTTACTCAGTTCCTTACCTGTATTACTGAGGCAGTAGAAGGGAAAGTCTCCCATGGGGAAGCCTGTGAGCACATAACTAAGGAACTGGCATATGAGGTTATTAATGCCAATTATAAAACGGTCATCTTGCCAGTTCCCTCTAAACCACCAAGGGCTGGATAATAGTTTCCCAAAGTGTTGGCACGAGGGCTTCTGATATGGTAGCTTTGGCACAGACATTGGCCTCTGCCTTATGCTGGGTGTGTGGTCAGACAGGTCATCGGAGGGTCCTGCCTCTCTACAGCTGCTACCCCTGTAAACAAACTGAAGGGCCTCTGGTCCAGGGTGTGGGAGGAAATGTGGCCTGGAACACCCCTGTCATTGTGATTCAAAAGAAACCGCAGGGGAAGTTTCCTCTTTTCTATTCCCTTGCACCCTAGGACAGACCTTGCTTTGCATGTACTGTCCCTCTTAGGAGCCACTGCTCCCCCACACAGAGATATCAATGGAAAGTCCTGCCACAGGGCATGAAAAACAGCCCCACAATCTGAAAAGGTTTTCTAAAATCCCAGGGGTAGATGTCATTCATTATATGTGACAGGGCAGTCCTGGACTTTCTACTTCCACAAGTCTTAGAGGCCCTTGAGGCTGCCCATTTAAAGGTCTCCCAGAAGAAAATTCAACTTGCCCCTCCCTATGAGTTTCTGGGGTCAGTTCTAGAGACTAGGCTTATTCAGCCTCAGATGCCAATAATTAAACTCCCTGTGGTGGTTTGAATGAGTGTCCCCCATAGGCTTTAAGTATTCAGACATTCTGTCCCCAGTTGGTGGCACTGTTCTGGGAGATTTTAGAAGGTATGGCCATGCTGGAAGAAGTATGTCATTGGGGGCGGGCTTAGTGAGTTCAACAAGCCTTGCCAATCTCCAGTCTCTCTCTCTCTCTCTCTCTCTCTCTCTCTCTCTCTCTCTCTCTCTTTTTCTCTCTCTCTCTCCACTTCCTGTGCTTATTGCAAGATGTGAATTTTGGCTTTTTGCTCTAGCCCGGGCCACCATGCCTCCCACCATAATGGACTCTGATTCCCTAGAACTGTCAATCGTAAGCTCAAATAAATTCTTCCTTTTATAAGTTCCCTTGGTCATGGTGGTTTATCACAGCAACAGAAAAGTGACTAATACACTCCCTGAGACATTAACCGACCCCTTAACCAGCTCCAAAAGGCTTTGGAGGGTATTAACTGGCTGCTCCCATGGCTTCATATCTCCTCCAAGAAGACGTGTCTATTGTATGATTGCCCAAGGGCCTCTACAGAGCCTTCCTTTCTCCTCAGTGTAACCCAAGAAGTGCACATTGTTCTCCGAAGAATCAGTACTGCTCTGCCTGAGTGGCTTCACTGTAAGATTTGACTCCTCCCTCCCCTCAGTGGGGATAATTTTCACTCCATGTGATTGTCCGATGGAGGTGATATGGCAGTCTCATGGGCCTTTGGAATGGCAGCACACTGCATATCACAGAGTACAAAAGCAGATGGGGAAGGCCTATACCTTCTCCCCATATGATGCAGTGTGCAGGACATTCCTTACTGTAAACTTTCTGTCAGTTTTGAAACCAGACATGATAACCCCATTCCACAGCATTGGAGCCTCTGACAGAGCATAATGACGCACCACTGGTACCTTGGCAAGATCCAATGTCGGGACAATGGAAGGGCCCAGACCCCCTAATAATGGGAAGAGAGTTTGCTGTGACTTCCCACAGAAGGAGCCCCACCCCATCTGGGCTCCGGCAAGAAGTGTTTGTCCTTGGACAGCAAGGGATGGACCAGGACCCACTGGCAGAGAAGCTAGCCTGTCTGAGCTTCCAGGAAGGGTGGAGGAAACCCAGGAGAATGCCACTCCACGGGAGGCTGATGACAGGGTGACGTGGGGGAACCTCTAGGCACTGGAGTCACAGGTGCAGAGCCTGAGACCTCCAGGGATGGTTCTAGCCTCAGGTCCACTATTGGTGGCCCTCATATGTGCCTGCCTTGACAACAGACCAATAGTGGGGCAGACCAGGTATTACAGGACTCCAGCAGTCCTATGGTTGCCAGTGAATCTGACCATGCCTTGGGAAGAGCAGACCAGGCTGGAGCATTTGGTCATCATAACAAAAGAGTTGCAGAGGCCATCATCCTTGGCTACAGGAGATGTTACCTCAGGAGTATTGATTGCAAACACCCTACAAACTGCAGCCACACCTTTCAGCAGGAAAATGACCCGGAACAAAAACTGACTGGACTTTTATTTAATCAGCATGTTTGTGTATGCAATCCTCTCCAACTGGCCTTGGGGACCCTGGGACACAACCAGATTCTTTCATTCTCTGATGACTTGTACAAGAATTGGACACAGATGCTTGCTAATTGGGGCTCATACAGACACTGCTTATTGCTTTTGCAAAATAGTCATGGTCATTTGGGCCAGACAAAGGCAACTGACCACCACTACTGCCCTGCTCTCAGAGCTTGTAGAGGCAAAAATAGAAAGGGGGAGATGTGGGACAGCAGTCCTGGATTCAGGCACACATTGTGCACGTGCAGGCACAGTCTACTCAGCACACCAAGCAATGCTACAGGACAGGGCACACCCCCTCACATGACGCTAGCATGCACTTGGTGCCATGAGCTGACTTTTTTGTCTGCAAATCCCTTTCTGGGTATGCCCCACAAGCTGAGGTGACGTGTGATACTGTGGACGTCTAAGATTGGCCACTGGGAGGTGATGTCATACCATGTAGCACCCCCTACCTCCATCCCAGACCTATATAAACTGCTTGTTGCATAGGTTAAATGGATTTGCACCCTCTGACATCATCCCCAAGAATGTTACTGGAGCAACCCCCCATGCGTGCCCTCTTAAGCCTGTCCAACCTCGGGGTCAGCAGCCCCATACTAGGGTAAAAAACCTGAGGGAATCATATTAGTTTAATAATCTATTAAAAATTTACACATACAAGGGCTGGAGAGATGGCCTAGAGGTTAAGAGCACCGACTGCTCTTGCAGAGGACCGGGGTTCGATCCCCAGCACCCATATGGCGGTTGAGAACCGTCTGTAACTCTAAATCCAGGAGAACTCCAGTTCCAGGGGAATCTGATGCCCTCTTCTGACTTCCACAGCATTGCACGACACGGGTGCACAAACCTACATGCAGACAGTACATTCATACACATAAAATAAAAAATAAAATATAAAAAAAATTATACATATAGTATCTCTATATAGTCCAACCTCAAAGCTGAAGGCTACATAACAAGAAACAGTGCCAGGCAGGAGAAACCTTCCTTTCAGTTGTTGGCCAGGGTAGTCAAAGAGACTTCCAGAATTACAGGTTCTTGCCACAGCCCTTGATCGCCTCCCAGAACCTGAAGGTAAGACTCTATTGTTGAGGACAGGACTTACTTCAGAGAGCGGAATTGGAGCACTGGATCTGACCTGGAAGCCACCTCCCCTGAAGGCGGGCTCTCACAGCTTCGGAGAGCACTGCACAAGCTACTAAGGAAGAACACCAATTGATGCTGACAGCTTTAAGACCGAATATCCACATCAATGTCTGCCATAGCATATGACATCAGTGCGTACTGGCACTTTTATCTTGGGCGCAATCAATGGCTAACTAATTGAACTTAAAGCCCACTCGATGGGAGGAAACTCATGTGTGGTACTGTAAGCATAGCCAGATACACATGGCTGGAGAGGTCATAGATCTTAGAGAAATTCCCGTTTGTCACATTGCTAGGCTAAGGTACCATTTTACTAATTGAAAATAGCTTTCCTTATATTTATCGACAAATATTCTGGATACTGCTCAATAACAAAGCTTCTTTTGCACCAGATGAAGAATATTACAAAGTCCCAGAACTGGACACACACATACATTTTCTGCAAATTGCCCAAGCCTAAGTGATACATTTACTATGCAACCTCTACAACTAAGGCTCAGCGTTTAAGAGCGCCGACTGCTCTTTCAGAGGACCTGGGTTCGATTCCCAGCACCCACATGGCGGCTAAGAACCGTCTTTAACTCCAGTCTCAGGGGAATCCAACACCCTCTTCTGACCTCCATGGCACTCATTGCACAACACGGGTGCACCAACCTACATGCAGACAGTACACTCATACACATTAAAAACAACAAAAACAAACTAAGGCTCTTGAAACATAGAACAAGGGACCAAGAAGACACTGGACACTAATTAGCCTTTTAACTCTCATTAAGGAAGCTCCCTCATGCAACAGAGGGCCAGGAACTCAAAAGGTCATGAATGATCAAACTGTGGAGATTAGGAGTCTACAGAGTGTGGGTCCATGGACACCTATATTCAGCTTCACTTACCCAGGGCTCAGAGAACACTGCAGAATAGGAGGCAGAAAGATCCTAAGAGCCAGGGAGGTGGTACAAGACCATATGTAAATAGACTCCTACAAGCTCCTGAGACCCTGCTCATACAACCCTCCAGCACTATGTCAGCACGCACAAGACTCAGGCAAGCTCAACCAGACAAAAACCTGGTATGGAACTGCAGAAATGGGTAGCAGAACCCAATCTTAGCTGAGGAAATATTGGAGGCTGATTACAGTTGGATGGGAAGAACTGGCCTTCTTTAATAAAGGGACTATGGATAGACTGACGAGAGCTCAGAGGGTGAACTGGCCCTGGGGAATGGCCAGGAAGATTAATTTGGCACAATGGGCCCTAACAGTAATGACAGAATGTGTGAACTCGGTGGGGGTGGGGGCAGCTGTGAGGCGTGCCAATGGAGAAGGGGGTATAAAGGCGATTAAGAATGATTGAGAAGTTATGTATGAAACACACAAAAATTCAGTAAATATAATAACAGAACAAAAGCTCTTGCCCTGACTTCTGCTCTCTCCTACCCTGTCGCTCACTTTGGACTTTCTTCTTCCACTTCTGCAGGTTGAACCATGCCCAGCCCCTGGGTGTCTTGAATACATAGATTCAGCAGTAAAACATATTTTTCCTAAATTTCATGTTCCTGAAATAAGTGAACTTTGTGGGTAAATGCCTATGTTGAAACAAAATAACAGCTAACAATTGTTTTGCTTTTAAATCTGAAAGGATTTTAATTTTGCATGGATGCTCTGTAGTAAATGGTATCTAAGAACATTCTTGGGGGCTGAAGAGATGGCTCAGTGGTTAAGAGCACTGACTGCTCTTGCAGAGGACCCAGCACCCACATGGTGGCTAAGAACAGTCTTAGGCCGGGCATGGTGGCACATGCCTTTAATTCCAGCACTCGGGAGGCAGAGACAGGCAGATTTCTGTGAGTTCAAGGCCAGCCTAGTCTACGTAGCAAGCTCTAGGCCAGCTGAGATTAAAGGGAGACCTTGTCTCAAAAGAAAAATTCTTAGCTGCCTGAGAAGATACTACACTACATTACAACCCCATTGCAGTCCTGGATCTTATGGCACACACACGTTTGAACGATGTGTCTACATCTTTAACAAAACTATATCCTAAGGCACTGCCCAATTTGGGTCTGGACTTTCCTTCTGGAAAATTTCTATGATAAATATTGCAGGTACTATTAGAGGGAGCAACACTGATAAATATGATAAACTTGGGTTCCTCTGTAGTTATTCATATTTGCCTGCCAAATATTTACCTCTCTCTTTCTTGATAATTCTAACCCTCCCCCCTTTTTATTCAGGATGAGAGTATACCCACCTCCTAGAGCTGTCAGGTTTAGCCTCTCCATTTTACTCTAGCTGACTTTTGCTCACCTCATGTTTCTGCCCAGCTTCTCCCCCTACTCGAGCTAACTGCAATCACACAGAACAGTCGCATGGAGGCTGCACCTGCACTTCCAGGGAGTACATTGCTTTGCACTACTGGTAGATCGACATTCAGTCAGGCAGAATGTTCTCTGCCATCTACACCTTCCAGGGAGTTCCCTGTTTCTGCAATTCTGAGACAGTTGTTTTTCCTAACCAAAACTTAGAAACATTTTGTTAACTAAAAACTTCTTCACCAACTGACCTTCCTCTCATGTGGTATCACCATGGTCACTGACCTTCCTCTCATGTGGTATCACCATGGTCACTGACCTTCCTCTCATATGGTATCACCATGGTCACTGACCTTCCTCTCATGTAGTATCACCATGGTCACTGACCTTCATCTCATATGATATCACCATGGTCATTGACCTTCCTCTCATGTGGTATCACCATGGTCACTGACCTTCCTCTCATATGGTATCACCATGGTCACTGACCTTCCTCTCATGTGGTATCACCCTGGTCACTGACTTTGCCCCTGGCACAATGTAATTATGGCTTTAGGTCTACCTCACCTATCCTCAGGGTCAAGAATTCTTTGGGGCATGAGCTCACTCTTGACCATCAGCTAATTTTATTTATTTATTTATTTTTTGGTCTTTTTGAGACAGGGTCTCCTTGTGGCCCCAGCTGGCCTGGAATTCGCTCTGTAGACCAGGCTGGCCTTGAACTCACAAAGATCCACCTGCCTCTGCCTCCCAAGTGCTAGGATTAAAGGCGTGAACCACCACACCTGGCTTGACCATCAGCTAATTTTTTTTAATTTTATTTTTTTTATTTATTTCTTATGTGTATGAATGTACTGTCTGCATGCAAGTCTGTGCACCCGTGTCGTGCAATGCTGTGGAAGTCAGAAGAGGGTCTCGGATTCCCCTGGAACTGGAGTTCTCCTGGACCTGGAGTTTCAGACGGTTCTCGGCCACCATGTGGGTGCTGGGGATCGAACCCGGGTCCTCTGTAAGAGCGGTCGGCGCTCTTAACCGCTAGGCCATCTCTCCAGCCCCACCATCAGCTAATTTTAAAAGGACTCTTAATTCCACCATCACTGTGTGGTGTTCTTCTGTGCTCCATGCTATAACAAAAGACCCAGATCTGCAAGAGCTCTCTTATAGGCAAGATGTGGTAAATATGAGATTGGAATCAAATATATCAGAGGGAGTCAAGTACCCTGGTAGTCCATTCACCTTAGTATGAATGGCTATTATATTTAAAAAAACCCACCCTAATGAGTTCTAGCAAGGATGTAGACAAAAGAGAAAGAATGCTTGCACCCTGTTCATGGAACTTTAAATTATGGAAAATGGAGATTCCCCAAGAATTATAAAATATCACTACCATATGATCACCATACATGTGGAATCTAAAAGGTCTGATTTCATAGAAGTTGAGTACAGAACAGTGGTTAACAAAGACTGGGGAGTGTAAGAATGAAGGCTAGATGGAGAATATTGATCAGTGGTACTGAATTATAATTGGATAAGAACAGGAAGTTTTGGTGTACTATTATCAAATAGTAGAGTGATAACAGATGATAATGTACCATATATTTCAAAAGTCTAGAAGAAAGAGTTCTTAAAGTTTTTACAATACAGAAATGATAAATGATTGAGGCTTAACTTGATGTAACATTATGCAATGTATACATCCATCAAAACATAACATAGTGCCCCATTAGTATATATGACTTTATGCTTTATGTACCTGCTAAAAAATGAGTAAAAATTTAAGGAAAACATCACAGTGGGGGAATTTAGGGCATGATCATACATGCACCTAAATGCAAAAATTTTGTATTAGGGGGCTGGAGAGGTGGCTCAGCAGTTAAGAGCACTGGGTGCTCTTGCTGAGGACCCAGTTCAATTCTCAGCACCCATATGGCAGCTAATGACCATCTGTAATTCTAGTTCCAGGGGATCTGATGCCTTCTTCTGACTTCCATGGGCATTACATGACACAGGTGCACTTTCATGCAGGCAATACACGTAAAATAATAAATAAAATATTAAAAAACTTTGTATTAGCAAATGAAATCCATACATATTACAACTTTGGGTTTTTTCTTAATGGATTTAGAATAAATAGAGGTGTCCAGACTCAAATAAGAATTAGGGTTTTAATCCAGAAATGTTGAGTTTTGATCAGAACCAAAGAGATCTCAAACTGAATGAAGAAATATGGTGAATAGATGCCAACGTTGAGGGGATAGATTTTGTAATCATTTGAAAAGATGGATAACAAAGTAGGCATCCCAAAATGCTTTTGTAAGTAATTACAAATGTACTTGAAACAAATGAAAAAGTCTAAAATCTCTACAACCCCCCAATATATAAAAATGAATAAAAATTGAAAAATTGGGGCTGGAGAGATGGCTCAATGGCTAAGAGCATTGACTATTCTCACAGGGGACCCAAGTTCAATTCTAAGTACCCACATGGTGGCTAACAACCATCTGTAACTCCAGTTCCAGGGGATCTGACACCCTCTTCCCACCTCTATGACATGGGTGCACCTACCTACTCTCAGGCATTATACTCATATACACATAAAATACAAATAATAGATAAAATATTTTTACATGGAAAAAAATTAAAACTAAAACAAAAATTTAATAACTTCAGCAGAAAAATACAGTGGATGGACTCAAGAACAAAATGAAAGAGATGAATAAAATCAGAGACATGGAACAATCAAACTTGAAAATACCCAATATTAGCAACAGATGGAAGATAGAATGAGCAGAAGTGGATAAGGCCTCAAGGACCTATGGGCCTGAGACCTTTGTGTCATCACTGTCCCAGAGGAAGAGGAGATACAGAGAAGGCTGAGAAGTGCATGTAAAGAAAGAATGGGTGAAAGCATTCCAAACTGGGTAAGTATAAGCCCACAGATTTGAGAAGTTAAGTACATGGGAACAGGGTAAGGCCAAGGAAATCCAAAGCAGCATAAAACGCACAGTTCTGAAGTCTAGAGACAGAGAAGAAAATATTGAAACCAGGCAGAGAAAAGTAACACTTTAGTCATAGGGGGAAAATTCAAATGTCAGTGGATGTCTAGTAAGCGGCCAAATTAAGTGGCTTGACTTCTCTTTTTCAAGCACTGAGATAAAGAACCATCAACTAGAGTCATGTATTCAGTGAAAATGTTTTTCAGAAATAAAGGCAGCATGTCAGCACAATCCCATGTGAAAGATAATAAAAATGATCTATCAACATACTGACTCTGAAAAGAATAGCTAAAGAGAATTCTCTAAACAGAAAGGAAGCGATACAAATACGGGAGCTTGAAACATTCGGATGGAGGAAGTACACAGAAACTAAAACTATCAGCCGGAAATTGAGATTCCCTTTCCTTTTGAGTTTCCTAAATTATATTTTAGGGTTGAGATAAAAATTATAATATTTGTGGTGTGATTCTTAGACGTCTATGGATAAAACAAACATGAAAGTTCCTAAAGACCCGGCAATCACTCTTCTTGACATCTCTCTTAAAGAAATGAGAACATGGGGCTGGAGAGATGGCCTAGCGGTTAAGAACGCCGACCGCTCTTACAGAGGACCCGGGTTCGATCCCCAGCACCCACATGGCAGCCGAGAACCATCTGAAACTCCAATTCCAGGAAAACTCCAGTTCCAGGGGAATCCGAGACCCTCTTCTGACCTCCGCGGCATTGCACGACACGGGTGCACAGACTTGCATGCAGACAGTGCATTTATACACATACAGAAATAAATAAAAATTAATAAAAAAAAATTTAAAAAAAAGAAATGAGAACATATGTTTGTACAAAAACCTGTGCACAATGTTTATAGGTAGCTTTCTTTATAGTTGCTGAACATTGGAAAAAAGCCCTGTGTCCTTCAACAGCTGGATGGTTTAACAATCGTAGCATTCTAAATGGAGTATTACTTGAAAGTATGTAGAAAACGATTTATATATGTTACAATTAAATTCAACAGTATATTAAAAAGATCCCACACTATTATCAAGATAGACCTATACTTAAAAGACTCTAAAGATTCTACCAGAAGTTTTTTTTTTTTTTGGTATTTTTGAGACAGGGTCTCCATTTTTTAGTTCCAGCAGGCCTGGAACTCTCTATGTGGACCAGGTTGGCCTCGAACTCACAGAGATCCACCTGCCTCTGCCTCCCGAGTGATGGGATTAAAGGTGTGCACCACCATGTCTGGCCTTTTTCTTTCTTTTTTTTTCCCAGAAGATTCTTAATCTTTATAATATTAATCTTTATCTCATAAACACTTTCAACAAAATAGAAATCAACATATAAAGAATGAGCAGCTTTTCCATATACCAACAACAGACTCACTGAAAAAAAAAGTCAGAAAACTAATTCTGTTAACAGTCTTAAAATTAAGCAAAATTGATACTGTTAAAATGGCTACATTACCAAAAATGACCTAAGGATTCAATACAACCTCCATCAAAATTCCAATAAAATTCTTCATAGAATACATAGAAAAGACAATCCTGAAGCCGGGCATGGTGGCGCAAGCCTTTAATCCTAGCACTTGGGAGGCAGAGACAGGCGGATCTTTGTGAGTTCAAGGCCAGCCTGGTCTACAGAATGGAAGCACAGAAGACCCCAAAGAACACAGACAACCCTGAACAAAACCAGCAATACTGGAAGCATTATAATGCCTCACTTCGAACAGTATTACAAAGGCAGAGGAACTAAATAGCCTGGTACCAGCACAGAAGCAGACAGAGGGTGTGGGGAGATGGTCTAGTGGATAGAGCACTTGTCTGGTATAAATGAGGACTGGAGTTTGGATCCCCAGAACCCATTAATGCTGGGCAGCCATGGTGACCACCTATAATCCCAGCACTTGGGAGACAAAGACAAGGTCTTCCTGGTGTATGCTGTCCTGGGAGACCATCTGGAACTGGCCAGCTCAGGGTCCAGCAAGAGACTCTGCCTCAGTAAACAAAGTGAAGAGAGTTTGATGAAGATACCCAATATCAACTTCAGACTTACACACAAACACACACACACACACACACACACACACACACACACACACACACACACACACCATGAAAAGAAAAAGCAGACACACCAGTATAGAAAGCCTAGAAATAAGTCCAACCAATTATATCATATGATTTTTGATTCATATACTAAAATATATAGTGGGGAAAGGCCACCTCTTTAACAAGTGGTCTTGGGAAAACTGGATATCCACATGTGGAAGACTGAAATTAAATCCCTATCTCTCACCCTGAACAAAAACCAATAGAAAGTGGATCATTCCCTTTTAATGTAGACCCTGAAACACTGAAACTGCAAGAGGAACATGTAGGGAAAACACTTCGAGATCTAGGCATAGGCAAGGACTTTCTGACTAGGACTCTTATGTTTTAGGAAATAATAGAAAACTTGATAAATGTGATTGTATACATTTAGAAAATGTCAGAGCAAGGGAAACAATCAACAGAGTAACAAAACAGCTTATGGAATAGGAGAAAAATCTTTGCTGGCTATTTATCCAATAGGAGGTTAATACCTTAAATATATAAAGAACTCAAAAATTAAACAACAAATACAAATACTCTCATAAACAAATGGGCAACTGAACCCAAGAAACAGTTCTCAAAAGAAGTAGATATGTCCTGTAAATACATGAAAAGTGTCCAACATTTCACAACAGATGCTGTGGAGGGAAAAAGAACACTTGTTTTCAGCCAGTGGACTATAAATTAGTCCAGCCAATGTGGAAAATTAGTATCAATATTCCTCCAAAACAAATAAAATTAGAAGTTCCATATGATTCAGCCATACTGCTTCTGGATATATATATATATGACTCAAAATCATCTCACTATAGAAATACCAGTACATCCGTGTTTTCTGTGGAACTATTCACAAGAGCCAAATTATAGAATCAACTTGGATGCCTACCAGCAGATTAAAAGATAATGGGGGCTGGAGAGATGGCCTAGTGGTTAAGAGCGCTGACTGCTCTTGCAGAGGACCTGGGTTCAATCCCATGGTGGCTGAGAACCGTCTTTAACTCCAGTTCCAGGGGAATCCGACGCTCTCTTCTGACCTCCAAGGCATTGTACAACATGGGTTCACAAACCTACATGCAGACAGTACATTCATATACATAAAAAATAAATAAAATTAAAAAAATTTTTTTAAAAAGATAAAGTATGGGATATACATACAATGGCACTTTACTCAGCCATAAAGAAGAATGAAATTGCATAATTTGTAGGAAAATGAATGGAACTTGAGATCATAATGTTACATGAAACAAGCTGATCCCACCAAGACAAGTATTTCTTCTCCTGTGTGGAAGCCATATGGGGAAAGGATTTGACAGTAAGAGGAAGACAGCTATGGATGGGGAAAGGGAAGGGAGGGGAAGTTGTGTACTCCTCTACGAGCAGTAGAGGGAGTGAGTATGGTCAAAGTGCATCATCTGCATGTATGAAAATGTCATAATGAAAGCCAAAATAATTATAACCTGGAGGGTTCTCCAAAGAACTGCTGCATGGGAAAAACCAAACCCCAAAAGTTATATATGCTAGGATTTCATTTACATGACATTTTTGAAATGTCAGAATTGTAGAAGTGGAGAAAAAAAAAAAAAAGAAGTGGAGAACAGATTATTAGATGCCAGGGACTTAAGGGCTTATAAGCTAGAGGAAAGTATATATGGTCATAAGATGACTGGGCCAGGCATGGTGGCGCACACCTTTAATCTCACCACTCAGGAGGCAGAGGCAGGCAGATCTCTGTGAGTTCAAGGCCAGCCTGGTCTACAGAGCGAGCTCCAGGCCAGCCGGGGCTACAGGGAGACCCTGCCTCAAAAATAAAAAGAAAAGATGACCACATGAGGGGCCTTGTGATGACAGAAATGTTTGCATGTTCGTGGAGTCAGTATCCTGGTTGAGAACTGGCTATAGCTCAGTGGTAAGATGCTTGCCCAACATATGCAAGACCCTAGTTCAATCCTCAGTACAACCAACATATACAATATATGCTACTATAGTATTGCAGTTTGTTACTATTGGGGGAACTATGTAAAGAGTGCTATTGTTTCTTACAAGTGCATATGAATCTACAATGATCTCAACATTGAAGCCAATTATCTTACTATTAAAGTTTAATTTTGGTTAGGTGTGGTGGCACATGTCTTTAATCCTAGCACTTGGGAGTCAGAGGCAGGCAGATCTCTGTGAGTTCCAGGCCAGCCTGGTCTACATAGTGACACCCTGCCTCAAAAAAAGTTTGATTTTTAAAAATCACTAAAACAGAGGACAAAATGTCAAGCCACAGAATAGAAAGAATTATTTTCAGCACATATAACTGACAAAAGATTTGTATTCAGAATATACACATATCTTTACATAACTAAAAATCAGAAAGAGAAAGCAATTTTAAATAAAACCTTAGATCACTTCATAAAATAGTATATTTAAAAGTCCAATAATATATCAGTTTTAAAAATATTATTGCTATATTAAATTTTATAATTTTATAATTCTTTATAATTCTCTTTTTCCCCATATAAATTGCAAGGCAATACCAACTTTCTTTTTTTTTGTCTTTTCGAGACAGGGTCTCCCTGTAGCCCAAGCTGTCCTGGAATTCACTCTGTAGACCAGGCTGGCCTTAAACTCACAAAGATCTGCCTTCCTCTGCCTCCTGAGTGCCAGGATTAAAGGCGTGTGCCACCAAGCCTGGCAACAATACCAACTTTCTAACACACAGTGCACAGACTCTCCAGCAATGGCCTCGATTCAGTAAAGTAAAACTCAGGATGCATGTAACGTTCATCTTGCCCTAGTACTGAGCATTACTATTATCCACGAGAAGGCTAGATTTTATTGGGGGAGGCCATTGCTGCAAAACCCCAACTAGGGATGCAGGCAAGAGTGTTTTACCTTCTGTTGGAATCTTCCAGGTTCATCAAAACTATGCAGAGGAATTGCTGTGGGTTTAATGGGTGGGTTCTGAAAGGAAATCTTTGCTGTTGGGGGAATCAGTCCTCATTCGATCATACTTAAGATCCCTAAAAAGAAAGGTTAACAGAATAATACATTATGAGTTTAAACAATTCTATCTAGTCTGAGCTCTATAAATTTTACAAGGGTGACAGAAGATTTATCATCTTCTTTGTAAAGGTACATTGTAGTGCCTTAATCTTTTACATGAAAAACAAGTACAGAACATGTCCATTTAAATTTAATTGTCTAACTCAAGGAAAATATCACTTCAAATTATAGTAATATGAAATAAAATTGCTCTAAGATAATTTCATTTTAGGTAGAAATATAATTTCAAGAAAAACTAAACTTTTTTATACTTTCAACATTTTCAATCATTGGTAATATCATGACTCTTTGACATTCAGGGCAATGAGGTACATTCTTAATTACTAAGGAGAGCATTTGTACTGAAAGAAAAAAATCTGTGTGCTTGTGCTCATGCTTCTGTTGTTAAATCAATCATACTTTGTAAGAGAAGGAATTACATTTAGATATTTCTCACATCATCAGAAGTTATGTAGTCCCAAATAGGTTGAGTCTATCGGGGCTGCATGCTTTGTAGTCATGCTACTAATTTACAATTAGTGTGCCATTAGCAGAGCTGCGGCCAGGTCTTTTCAAGGACCAGACACATGACTAGATGAGTAAACAAACAAATATGTGAATAAATAATAAATCTCTATTGAAGATAGAATTTTCATTAAACTGGATCTCTTAGCACCCTGTTTCTACACCTGTAAAACAGGCATGGTTCTTAGACATAGAATTGTATATTTACAAGATACACACTCCATGATCTCATTCATCTGACATTTTTGACTACATGCAATAAATTTGGGCTAGGGCTTCAGTTTCTTGTTGCTCTCTTACATAACAGAAAAGTAAAGAACTTAGTTTCAACAAATTCCTAGTACACAAACTATCACCAAACTGGACTGAGTCAAAGAAACTGGCACTCCTCTAGGGACTATCAGATACTGTTTCCATTTGCCTTGGGATCTCGGTGATGAAACTATGTTGCTATTAAAAATGTTAGTTTGGTGTCACACCAGTTCCGAAGAATAATCCCTAAAGGGTTGGAGAGCTAAAGACTATACCCTAGAACAATTATTCCAAAGAGAAATCTCCAGTTTACAAACAGCAGAATCATTTTGGGGATTTTTTTTTTTCTTATTGAAGGTAGAGATTCCTGGTCCCTACCCTAGACCGGTACAAATGCTTCAGGTCTGGGCTTGGGGATTCTATTCGTCTGAGGCTTTCTTGAAAGACTCACATGTGGGAGAGATTGGGGTGAATCATGAGACTACAGAATATAGACTGGACTCCTATTTGATCAACATGCTTGTGCATACAAGCTTCTCCAACTGGACTATGGGAACCTTGGGTTGTTCAAAATTTGGACATAGATACTTGCAAATTGGTTTTACATGAATGTTACTTACACTCATTGCTTAAGCTTAATAATTTGGCTCACTCCAAAAAAATGCACCAATTACCTAATTGTACGGCAAACTGAGTAACATCAATGTTATCTGAAAACAACTGTGCTATTATATTGTAGAATCTCTTAAAAAATAAACAAATAAACAAAACATACCATCCAAACATCCGTGTCTATACCAAAGTAACGTACCATAACAATTAGTACAGTTTAAATACCTATATATCTAATTGCCTGTGCTTCATTAGTAGGATTGAAAGGTTATTCCTGGACAAACTGTCAGCCCATGAAAGGAAATAGTCAGAACTGACCAGAGTCCAAAACAACAGCTCCAGAGAAAGTAGACTGTTTTGCTTCTCATCCACCTGTGCTCCTTTTCTAAGCCTAGGGAACAATCTGTGGAAGAGGGGGCGTGGTAGAATGTAAGGGCTGCGATTGGGGTGAATGGTGAAACTACAGCAATATAGACTGGACACTTATTTGATCAACTTGATTGTACATACAAGCCCCCCCCAGCTGGATGGTGGGACCCTTGGGCTGTGTGGGTTTTGGCATACCTGCTTACAAATTGGTTTTACATGAAGGATGCTCGTACTCATAAATTATTACTTATTGTTAAAAATGAAAAAAAAATTAAAAAACAAATGGAAGCATCAATAAACACCCCAACAATTTAATGCGTGGAAAAAAATAAACAAAAGAGGAAAAAAAAGAGTTTATGTATTTTAATTTGTTAAGATTCACATACTATTACTACTTGTAATTTACAAATATGAGTCATAAGATAAGCTAAATTAACCAAGTAACAAAACTATTAAATTTAAATACTACAACTCAAACTTAATCAACCACTGGAATATTCATCTATAGTCCTCAAAGTAGACTGGCTTTGAACTTGTGAGTAAAGAGACTACAGATGCACACTTGCTGAGCCTGCAGTTGTATGTGTGTTTAGCAGATCAATGTCATTAACTGAGTTATTGAAGTCTTATGTATCATTTCAAAATGTTTTTGTCTTGTCAATTCACTAACATCTGAGAAAATTGTTAACAACTATTTGAGTTATGAGTTTATTAATTTCATAAAATTATTATGCTACTTTTTACTTAATTAAATTCATTTCAGTTCACAAAAAAATAAAAAAAAAAGAAAGACTCACATGTGCTGAGATTTAAGAACTACAAGACAAGTTTCACAGGGGCTCTAACTGATCTTTTGCTTTATGCTCTTAACAACTTAAGAATTACTGACCCAGAATACAGGTTTTTTTTTTTTAATTGGAAATGCAAATGCTACCTGCTTTCTTTTATTTTTATTTTTTTTATGTGTATGAGTGTACTGTTTGCATGTAGGTTTGTGCACCCATGTCGTGCAATGCTCCAGAGGTCAGAAGAGGGTCTCGGATTCCCCTGGAACTGGAGTTCTCCTGGAATTGGAGTTAACAGATGGTTCTCAGCCGCCATGTGGGTGCTGGGGATCAAACCCAGGTCCTCTGCAAGAGCAGTTGGTGCTCTTAACCACTAGGCCATCTCTCCAGCCCCCAACCTGCTTTCTTTTAAAAAATATTTTTATTGCAGTTTTGTGCATCTCACACATCATTTCTCAGTCCAATTTAGAACCCCACCTGGGTTCATGCATTCTGTCATACATGTCTTGTATCTTTTTCTGAGTCTTTTTAAAGTTTTTCAAAGCAGAGATTATTGTTTTGGGGAGAACTTTACTGTTTCAGTCGGTTCTTTGTCCCAGTTCTTTTGTTATTGTTGTTACCTCCAACTTGTATTGCTTCAACAACATGCATATGTGTGTGTGTGTGTGTGTGTGTGTGATACTGATACTAAAATTATGTCATCTGAAAATACACTGTATGTTATTTCCAAATCATATTTCAGGATTCATATTTTTCCCTTTTAATTTTATATTACTCTAAAATATGCATATATACCCTCCACCCATATACCAAGACTATAAAGTCTGAAAATAAGTGATAGGTTAATTCTAGAGCTGTTAAGGGATTCACATTATAGGAGCACAATTCCTTCCAGATAAAGAGGACTATAACTATAACAAAGGAGGGATACCATTTGTCATTTTTTTTCTGGGACTGTGTTACTTCACTTAGCATAATATCTTCTAGTTCAACCCATTTACCTGCAAAGTTCATTATGTCATCTTTTTTTTGAAGCAGGGTCTCCCTATAGCCCCAGCTGGCCTGGAACTCTGTAGAACAGCCTGGCCCTGAACTCAAAGAGATCTGCCTGCCTCTGCCTCCAAAGTGCTAGGATTAAAGGCATGTGCCACCATGCCTGGCTTAAAGATGATGCTTAGCCACCATGCGGGTGCTGGGAACCGAACCCAGGTCCTCTGCAAGAGCAGTTGGTGCTCTTAACCACGGCGCCATCTCTCCAGACCTGATGTCATTTTTCTTTACCACTGCATAGAACTTCATTGTGTAGATGTACAACATTTTCTTTATCCACTCGTCTGTTGAGGGGCACTTAGGTTGGTTCCACCTCTTTTCTGTGAAGAGAGCTTCAATAAATATGGATGTATATAAATCTCTGCAGTAGGATGAATCTTGTGGGTATATACCCACGAGTGATATGACTGGGTCAGGTGGTAGGCTCATTTTGAGTCTTTTAAGGGTTTTCTACACTGCTTTCCATAGTGCTTGTATGAGTTCACATTCCCACCAGCAATTGATGAATGTTACCCTTTCCCCACAACCTCTCCACCATTTGGTATCATTTGTTTTCTTGATCTTAACCAGTCTTATTAGAGTGAGATGATATCTTAAAGTGGTTTTAATTTGCATTTCCTTAATTATTAGCGATGTTGAACACTTTTTAAGATGTTTCTCAGCCATCTTTAGTTCCTCACTTGTGAAGTCTCTGTTCAGCTCTTTACTCCATCTTTTGAGTGAGTCATTTGTTTTCTTCATTGTTTTTTGAATAGTTTATGTATTCTGGAAGTTAATGCTCTGTCAGATGTATCAGTGGTGAAGATTTCCTCCCACTCTGTGGGTTTTTTCTTCACTTTACTGATTGTTTCTTTCATTGTATAGAAGCTTTTGAGTTTAATGAGGTTCCATTTGTGAATTGTCGACCTTATTTCTTGCACAGCTGCTGTCTGATTTATAAAGTCTTTCCCTACACCTATGTCTTGTAGTTTGCTGCCAACATTTTCTTCTATCCCTTCAGAGGTTCGGGTTTCATGTTAAGATCTTTGATCCATTTGGAGCTGACTTTTGTACAGGGTAAGAGGTAGGGGTTTAATTTTATTCTTCTACAAGTGGTGATCCAGTTTTGCCAACACCATTTGCTGAAGATGCTGTCTTTCCTCCTTTGTGTCTTCTTGGCCCCATTGTCAAATATGAGGTGGCTGAAATTGTATGTGCTCAAGTTTGGATCTTCAGTTTTGTTCCACTGGTCTACAGGTCTGTTTTGTGCCAGTACCAGGGTGTTTTTATTACTAAAGCCCCATAATATAGTTTGAAATCTGGTACAGTGATCCTCCTATATTACTCTTTTTGCTCAGGATTGCTTTGGCTATTCAGGGTCTTTTGTTTTTCCATATGAATTTAAGATTTTTTTCCCAAGTCTGTGAAGAAACTCATGGGAATTTTAATTGGGATTGCATTGAATCCGTACATTAATTTGGGTAGGATGGACATGTTTACTATATTAATTTTTCCAATACATGAGCATTGGAGGTCTTTCCATCCTCTGATGTCTTCTTCAATCTCTTTCCTTATGGGTTTAAAATTTTTGTTGCAGAGATCTTTGGTGTCTTTGGTTAGATTTGTTTCTAGATATTTTATTGTTTTTGAGGCTATCGTAAGTGGGAAGTTCTCCTTATATTCCTTCTTCAGTTGCTTGTTGTTGGTGTAAAGAAAGGCTACTGATTTTTCTAGGTTAATTTTGTATCCCACCACTTTACTGAAACTCTTAATCATTTCTAGGAGTTTTCTGCTGGAGTTTTTAGCATCCCTTAAGTAAACTATCATATCTTCTGCAAAAAGGGATAGCTTGACTTCCTCTTTTCCAATTAGTACTCCTTTAATTTCCCTTTTCTTGCCTTATTGCCCTAGCAAACGTTTCAAGCACTATATTGAAGAGGAGTGGCAATAGGGGGCAGCCTTGCTGGGTTCCTATCTTCAAGGGGAATGCTTCTAACTTTTCTCCATTTAGGATGATGTTGGCTGTGGGTTTGTTGTATATGACTTTGATTAAGTTGAGGAATGATACCTGCAGTCCAGTTCCTTCTAGGACTTCAAGCATGAGGGATGCTGGATCTTGTCAAATGCTTTTTCTTTGTCAATTGAAATGATTGTGTAGTTTTTGTCCTTCAGTCCATTTATGTGTTTTATGATATTTATTGATTCACATCTATTGAACCATCCCTGCATCTCTGGTATGAATCCAACTTGGTCATGACAGATGATCTTTTTGACGTGGGTCTGTATGTAGTTTGTGAGTATTTTGTTGAGAAACTTTGCATTAATTAGATGGGTCTATAGTTGTGTTTTTTGGTTGTATCTTTGCCTGGTTCTGATATTAGAGTGATGCTGGCTTCATAGAAGGAATTTGGGAAATTTCCCTCTGTTTGTATCCTGAACAGTTTGAGTAGTAATGGTTGTAAGTCCTCTTTAAATATTTTACAGAATTCTGCTGTGAAACCATCTGGGCCTGCGCTTTTTTTAGGTGAGAAGTTTTTATTACATTTTCAGTTTCCTCAAATATTATGTGTCTGTTTAAGTTGTCAATCTCTTCTTGGTTAAGCATTGATTTCCAGGATTTCAGATACTCATCCATTTTTCTTAGGTTTTCAAATTTAATCAAGTATAGGTTTTTAAAGTATTACCTTATGATTGTCTGGATTTTTTCATTGTTGTGATGTTTCCTCTTTCATCACTAATTCTATTGATTTGGAGTTGCTCTTTCTTTCTTTTGTTAACTAGGCTAGAGGTCTGTCTATCTTGTTTATCCTTTCAAAGAACCAACTTTTTGATTCATTGATTATTTGTATTGTTTCTTTGTTTCTATTTCATTGATTTCTGCTCTGACTTGTTATTTTTTTAATTTTATTTATTTTTGTATGTGTATGAATGTACTGTCTGCACGTAGGTCTGTATACCTGTGTTGTGCAATGCTGCAGAGGTCAGAAGAGGGTCTCGGATTCCCCTGGAACTGGAGTTCTCCTTGAACTGGAGTTACAGCCGGTTCTCAGCCGCCATGTGGGTGCTGGGGATCAAACCCGTGTCCTCTGCAAGAGCAGTCAGTGCTCTTGCTAGGCTATCTCTCCAGCCCCTGACTTGTTATTTCTTCCTGTCTGTTGGGTTTAGGGTTCATTTGTTGTTGCCACTCAAGTGTTTCCAGCTGCAGTGTTAGATCATTTATTTGTTCTCTTTCAGTTTTTTTTTTTTTTTTTTTTTTTAATGTAGGCACCCAGGAGTATAAACTTCCCCCTTAGGACTGCTTTTAAAATATCCCATAGGTTTTGTTGTGTTATATTGTCTTTTTATTTCTTTTTGGGGGGTATTTTTGAGACAGGGTCTCCTTTTAGTCCCAGCTGGCCTGGAGCTCACTCTGTAGACCAGGCTGGCCTTGAACTCATAGAGATCCGCCTGCCTCTGCCTCCCAAGTGCTGGAATTAAAGGCGTGTGCCACCATGCCCGGATCATATTGTCTTTTTCATTTAGTTCCAAGGATGTTTTTATTTCTTACTTTATTTCTTCCTTGACCCATTCGTTATTCAGGAGTGTGTTGTTTAGTCTCTGTGTGTTCTTTTAGATAGTAGGGTTTATTCTGGTGTTGCTATTAAGCTTTACTGCAGTGTGTTCTGATAGAATGCATGAAGTTATTTCAATCCTTTTGTATTTGTTGAGATTTTTTCTGTGCTCAGTATGTGGTCAATTCTGAAGGGTGTTCTGTGGGGTGCTGAGTAGAAACTGTGTTCTCTGGTGTCCATTTAGTATATTGTATTGTTCAGTTCAGATGCCTCTCTGTTCATTTTTTGTCCAGTTGACCTATGCAAAGGGCTCAGTGGGGTAATGAAGTCCCCCACTCTTAGTGTGCTGGGATTAATCTGTGCCTTCAAGGTCCTGCAGAATTGTGGGTTGTTTTTGTTGTTTGTTTGTTGTGTTTTTTGGGGGGGTATTTTTGAAACAGGGTCTCCCTTTTAGTCCCAGCTGGACTGAAGCTCACTATGTAGACCAGGCTGGCCTTGAACTCACAGGGATCCACCTGCCTCTGCCTCCCAAGTTCTGGGATTAAAGGCGTGGACCACCATGCCCAGCCCTGAAGAATTGTTTTTATAAAGTTCCGTGCACCAGAGTTTGGTACATATATATTTATAATTGTGAAATCTTCATGGTTAATTGTTCCTTTGATAAGGACGTAATGTCTCTCTTTTGTCTCTTCTGATTAGTTTTACTTTGAGGTCTATTTTGTCTGATATTAGGATAGCAACTCTTGCTTGCTCTTTCATACCATTTGTTTGGACTATTTTTTCCATCCTTTCACTTTAAGTTGGTGCCTATCCTTGAAGGTGAGATGGGTTGCTTGTAGACAGCATATAGATGTATTCTGTTTCCTAATCCATTCTCCCTGTCTATGTCTTTTGATTGGGGAGTTTAGACCAATAATATTTAAGGTTACTATTGACAGATGGGTGTTGTTTCCCTTCACCTTATTTTCTGTTTGCATTTTTGGTCTAGATTAGTATTTCCACAGTTATGCTTTTATTAATTTCTCTTTCTATGTGCTTGGGGATAGTTGCTCCTTTCCTCTGTGATTTGAATTGTTTCGAGTATTTTCTGAAGGGTTGGTTTTCTGGACATGTATTCTTTCATCTTGTTTATGTCATGAAAGATTTTTCCTTCTTCTTCAACTACAATTCACATTTGCTGGTTATAGTAACCTAGGTTGGCATCTATAGTGTTTAGTACTGGGAATACCTTAGTCCATGTTCTTCTGGCTTTCATAGTTTGTACTGAAAAGTCAGCTGTAATTCTGATGGGTTTTCTCCTTATATGTAACTTGTTTTTCTCATCCTGCAGTGTGTGTACTTATTGTTCCTTATCCTGGTGAGTGTGTGCTCAGTGTTCCTCATCCTGCAGTGTGTGCACTCAGTGTTCATCATCTTGCAGTGTGTACACTCAGTGTTTGTCATCCTGCAATATGTGTGCACTCAGTGTTTGTCATCCTGCAGTGTGTGCACTCAGTGTTTGTCATCCTGCAATATGTGTGCACTCAGTTTTCCTCATCCTGCAATATGTGTGCACTCCGTGTTCATCATCCTGCAGTGTGTGCACTCAGTGTTCTTCATCCTGCAGTGTGTGTGCTCAGTGCTCCTCATCCTGCAGTGTGTGCACTCAGTGTTTGCCATCCTGCAGTGTGTGCACTCAGTGTTCATCATCCTGCAGTGTGTGCACTCTGTTCGTCATCCTACAATATGTGTGCACTCAGTGTTCATCATCCTGCAGTGTGTGCACTCAGTGTTCGTCATCCTGCAGTATGTGTGCACTCAGTGTTCGTCATCCTGCAGTGTGTGCACTGAGTGTTTGTCATCCTGCAATATGTGTGCACTCTGTGTTCGTCATCCTATAGTGTGTGCACTCAGTGTTTGCCATCCTGCAGTGTATGCACTCAGTGTTCGTCATTCTGCAGTTTGTGCACTCAGTGTTTGTCATCCTGCAGTGTGTGTGCACTTAGTGTTCATCATCCTTCAGTGTGTGCACTCACTGTTCGTCATCCTGCAGTGTGTGCACTCAGTGTTCGTCATTCTGCAGTTTGTGCACTCAGTGTTTGTCATCCTGCAGTGTGTGTGCACTCAGTGTTCATCATCCTTCAGTGTGTGCACTCACTGTTCATCATCCTGCAGTGTGTGCACTCTGTTTGTCATCCTGCAATATGTGTGCACTCAGTGTTCATCATCCTGCAGTGTGTGTGTACTCAGTGTTCGTCATCCTGCAGTATGTGTGCACTCAGTGTTTGCCATCCTGCAGTGTGTGCACTCAGTGTTTGTCATCCTGCAGTATGTGTGCACTCAGTGTTCGTCATCCTGCAGTGTGCGCACTCAGTGTTCATCATCCTGCAATATGTGTGCACTCAGTGTTCGCCATCCTGCAGTGTATGCACTCAGTGTTCGTCATTCTGCAGTTTGTGCACTCAGTGTTCGTCATCCTGCAGTGTGTGTGCACTCAGTGTTCATCATCCTTTAGTGTGTGCACTCACTGTTCATCATCCTGCAGTGTGTGCACTCTGTTTGTCATCCTGCAATATGTGTGCACTCAGTGTTCATCATCCTGCAGTGTGTGTGTACTCAGTGTTCGTCATCCTGCAGTATGTGTGCACTCAGTGTTTGCCATCCTGCAGTGTGTGCACTCAGTGTTTGTCATCCTGCAGTATGTGTGCACTCAGTGTTCGTCATCCTGCAGTGTGCGCACTCAGTGTTCATCATCCTGCAATATGTGTGCACTCAGTGTTCGCCATCCTGCAGTGTATGCACTCAGTGTTCGTCATTCTGCAGTTTGTGCACTCAGTGTTCGTCATCCTGCAGTATGTGTGCACTCAGTGTTTGTCATCCTGCAGTGTGTGTGCACTCAGTGTTCATCATCCTTCAGTGTGTGCACTCACTGTTCGTCATCCTGCAGTGTGTGCACTCTGTCATCCTGCAATACGTGTGCACTCAGTGTTCGTCATCCTGCAGTATGTGTGCACTCAGTGTTTGTCATCCTGCAGTGTGTGCACTCAGTGTTCATCATCCTGCAATATGTGTGCACTCAGTGTTCGTCATCCTGCAGTGTGTGCACTGAGTGTTCCTCGTCCTGCAGTGTGTGTGCTCAGTGCTCCTCATCCTGCAGTGTGTGCACTCAGTGTTCATCATCTTGCAGTGTGTGTGCTCAGTGCTCCTCATCCTGCAGTGTGTGTGCTCAGTGTTCCTCATCCTGTAGTGTATGTGCTCAATGTTCCTCATCCTGTGGTGTGTGTGCTCAATGTTCCTCATCCTGCGGTGTGTGTGCTCAGTGCTCCTCATCCTGCAATGTGTGTGCTCGGTGTTTCTCATCCTGCAGTGTGTGTGTATTCAGTGACCCTCATCCTCTAGTGTACTAAGTGTTACCCAACCTCTGGTGTGCATTAACTTTGAATCTATTTTGAAACAGTTGTGACATCCTACTAATTTCTTCTCAATTCAATGCATTCAATACAATTTTTAATATATGTTTTTAATATGATCTATGATTTAAAATTTTTTTTTTATTTATTTCCGTATGTGTATGAATGTATTGTCTGCATGGAAGTCTGTGCACCCGTGACGTGCAACGCCTCGGAGGTCAGAAGAGGGTGTCAGACTCCCCTGGAACTGGAGTTCTCCTGGAATTGGAGTTTCAGACGGCTTTCGGCTGCCATGTGGGTGCTGGGGATCGAACCCGGGTCCTCTGCAAGAGCGGTCGGCGCTCTTAACCGCTAGGCCATCTCTCCAGCCCTGATTTTTTAAATTATATTTTAGCCACATTGTTGTTTTAAAATTACTGTTACAGTCTCACTTTCCTGTGAATAAATTAGTAATTTGAAGTTCAGTATGTCATTCAGCCAACCAATATTTCTGTATTATCAGCATTATTTTCTTTCTCTTTGTGAAATCTTTTTAAAAAGGCATATCCTGGGGCTGGAGAGAGAGCCTCGTGGTTAAGAGCACCAACTGCTCTTGCAGAGGACCCGGGTTTGATCCCCAGCGCCCACATGGCGGCTGAGAACCGTCTGTAACTCCAGTTCCAGGTGAATCCGACACCCTCTTCTGACCTCCACGGCATTGCACGACATAGGTGCACAAACCTACATGCAAACAGTACATTCATACACAAACAAAAATAAATAAAATTAAAAAAAAGAATCTTTTAAAAAAATAAAAAATAAAAAGGCATATCCTTACACTTTTTCAGTGGTGATAATAGATTAGTTTCTCAATGGCTTGTTTCAATGATTTATTTTTATTTGTGTGTGTGTGTGTGTGTGTGTGTGTATGTGTGTGCGCCCATATATATAAAAGAGCCCACAAAACCCAGAAGAGGATGCCAGATCCCTGGAGTTGGAGTTACAGATGGTTATGAGTTGTCCAATGTATGTGCTGGGAAGCAAATTAGGACCTCTGCCAGAGTTGCAAGTGCTCTTAACCACTGAGCCATCTCTCTTGCCCTCATTCAGTATTTCTTGAGTCCCTGCCACGGATCAGGGCTATTCTGAGGCTAGGATGCAGTATGTAAGCCAGAGAGAAGGTGAAGCTCCCGGTAGTGGGCAGCACATGAAATAGATTCATAGATAGATGTCATCACATTTGAAGGAAAAGGAGAGGTGCCCCAGGAAGTGACTTTACAGGAAGAGGTAAAGGTTCTGGTGAAGGGCTGATCAGAAATCAACACTGGCCTGATAAGGGGCAGAGCGAGGGCCCTGGGATGAGCATGAAGCAGCAGAGTGAAGTAGGCATAGAGACGACCATGAGAGGTCAGATGGGCCCGTCTTATGGAGCTTAGACTTTGTTGTAAGTTCAGACAGGGACTTCTTGTCCTAGGTCACATGAAACCTGAGTTAAAATTTGGTGTGTTTACTGTAAAAGTTGTTTTCTGAACCACTGGGGCTTTGTGGAGTGTTCTTTCTTGGGTTTTGTCAGAGAATTCAAGGAAAAGAATGGAGTATTTTTCTTGAAGATGCTGTTAATCTTTCATCTCATTCTGGGCTTGTACTGAGCTGGATGGCATAGGTCTTAAATAACATGTAGGGACATCAAAAGCCCCTGACAAATCCACACACTATATCTGCACTTCTGTAGGTTTTATTTCCGGACACTTTATATTGCCTTGGACAGTATTCAGACAGATGGCAAGTACTCCGTAGATACATGCTGACTAACTGGTTGATTAATTGCATATATCTTGATGATCCATGTGCTCCCTGGTAGACTTCAGGGTAAAGTAGGACTTTTTCTTCCTCTGGATAAAGTTGCTTTGATTTTAGATTTACCTTGTCTTGTAATTTTTATTTGCTAAATCAAAGACTGATTCATTCCCTAATCCTAATTTCATTCAGGAAGAAGATAGTACTGTGCAGCAAGAAACAGAAGTTTTACTGTTGTTATTTAGTATTCCCAAGGAGTAAATTTTACATAAGCTATTAGAAAGTGTATGCCACAAAGATTTCTTGTAACTAGAGAAGAAATAATTACAGTTACAGAAAGGCTAACAAATCCAGAGTCTTGTACGACTCCAAGGCTATCATTGCCAGCACACAGAAGACACAAGAGCTATGGGTCAGAGGCCTTTGAATCTCCAAGTATCATATGAACCCTATGCAACCAACTCTGGGTCCTGACACTAGCAAAGGGGGTCCACTTAGACCTTCTATGACACTTCAACCACTCAAATTAAATAGGGAAGAGCAAAGAGGATTACACTAGACATTCAATTCTTAGTCATTCACTCACTCACTCACTCATTCCTTTGTTTACTCATTCATTCAATTAACATTTCATAGCTATAAAATGCTGGATGTAGTTCTAGGTACTACAGATGCCAAAGTAAAGATGATCTTTTCACTTAAAAGCTAAAAATCCATTGGTTTTGCAAGACTAGAAAATTTCAAGGCCACTTAGTTTAAATGCTAACTATATTACTTGTGAACTTCATATTTTTATACAACAGTATTCTGAAGTAAACTTTTAAGAAGCAACCAACATATCTCAACAAAATACTTAAAAATCACAGACAGACCCACATCAAAACGATCATCCATCATGACCAAATTGGATTCATACCAGAGATGCAGGGATGGTTCAACATATGTAAATCAATAAATATCATAAAACATATAAATGTTTTTGAAAGACAAAAACCACATGATCATCTCAATTGATGCAGAAAAAGCCTTTGATAAGATCCAGGATCCTTTCATGTTTAAAATCCTAAAGGGAATCAGACTGGAGGGAACATTCCTCAATATGATCAAAGCCATATATAGCAAACCTACTGCCAACATCATCCTAAATGGAGAATAATTGGAACCATTTCCCTTAAAGATGGTAACCTGGCAAGACTGCCCTTTATCACCACTCCTCTTTAACATAGTGCTTAAAATGCTTGCAAGGGCAATAAGATAAGAGAAGAAAATTAAAGGAGTACTAATCAGAAAAGAAGAAGTTAAGCTATCCTTTTTTGCAGATGATATGATAGTTTACCTAAGGGATGCTAAAAACTCCACCAGAAAACTTCTAGAAATGATTAAGAGTTTCAGTAAAGTGGTGGTATACAAAATTAACCTGGAAAAATCAGTAGCCTTTCTTTACACTAACAATAAACAAGTGGAGAAGGAATATAAAAAGACCTTCCCACTCACAATAGCCTCAAAAATAATAAAATACCTGGGAACAAACCTAACCAAAGATACCAACAATCTCTACAACAAAAATTTTAAACCCCTGAAGGAGATTGAAAATGACATCAAAAGATGGAAAGATCTCCCAGGCTCATAGATTGGAAAAATTAATATAGTAAAAATGTCCATTTTACCTAAATTGATATACAGATTCAGTGTAATCCCAATCAAAATCCCCATGAGCTCCTTCACAGACTTGGAAAAAAAGTCCTTAAATTCATATGGAAAAACAAAAGACCCCAAATACCTAAAGCAACCCTGAGTGGAAAGAACAATACAGGGGGGATTGCTCTACCAGACTTCAAGCTATATTACAGGGCCATAGTCATAAAAACAGCTTGGTACTGGCACAAAACAGACCCGCTGACCAATGGAACAAAATTGAAGATCCAAACTTGAGCTCTTACAGTTTCAGCCACCTCATATTTGACAAAGGGGCAAAAAATAAAATCTCACTGGAGGAAGGATAGCATCTTCAGCAAATGGTGCTGGCAAAACTAGATCACCATTTGTAGAAGAACAAAATTAAACCCCTACCTCTCAGCCTGTACAAAAATCAACTCCAAGTGGATCAAAGATCTCAATGTAAAACCTGAAACCCTGAAGGTGATAGAAGAAAAAGTTGGTAACAACCTACAAGACATAGGTGTAGGAAAAGACTTTCTAAATTAGACAGAAGCTGCACAGAAAATAAGGTCAACAGTTGAAAAATGGGACCTCATCAAACTCAAAAGCTTCTGTACAGCAAAAGAAACAATCAAGGGGGACTGGAGAGATGGCTCAGCAGTTAAGAGCACTGACTGCTCTTGCAAAGGACCCGGGTTCAATTCCCAGCACCCACATGGTGGCTAAGAACTGTCTTTGACTCCAGTTCCAGGGGAATCCGATGCCCTCTTCTGACCTTGGTGGCATTGCATGACACAGGTGCACTGACCTACATGCAGACAGTACACTCAATACACATAAAAAATAATAAATAATAAAAATTTAAAAAAGAAACAATCAAGGAAGTGAAGAGAAAACCCACAAAATGGGAGGAAATCTTCACCAGTGATTCATCTGACAGAGCATTAACATCAAGAATATATAGACAACTCAAAAAACAAAGAAGAAAACAAATGACCTACTCAAAAGATGGAATAAAGAGCTGAACAGAGACTTTACCAGTGAGGAAGTAAAGAAGGTTGAGAAGCATCTTAAAAAGTGTTCAACCTTGGGCTGGAGAGATGGCCTAGCGGTTAAGAGCGCCGACCGCTCTTACAGAGGACCCGGGTTCGATCCCCAGCACCCACATGGCGGCCAAGAACTGTCTGAAACTCCAATTCCAGGAGAACTCCAGTTCCAGGGGAATCCAACACCCTCTTCTGACCTCCGTGGCATTGCACGACACGGGTGCACACACTTGCATGCAGACTGTACATTCATACACATACAGAAATAAATAAAATTAAAAAAAAAAGTGTTCAACCACATTAATAATTAAGGAAATGCAAATTAAAACCACTCTCAGACATCATTTCACTCCAATACAACTGGCTAAGGTCAAGAACACAAAAGACGGGCTGGAGAGATGGCCTAGCGGTTAAGAGCGCCAACCGCTCTTACAGAGGACCTGGGTTCGATCCCCAGCACCCACATGGCGGCCGAGAACCATCTGAAACTCCAATTCCAGGAGAACTCCAGTTCCAGGGGAATCCAACACCCTCTTCTGACCTCCGTGGCATTGCACGACACGGGTGCACACACTTGCATGCAGACTGTACATTCATACACATACAGAAATAAATTTAAAAAAAGAACACAAAAGACATCAAATGCTGGAGAGGTTGTGGGGAAAGGGGAACACTCATCCACTGCTGGTGGGAATGTAAACTTGTACAACCATTATGGAAAGCAGTGTGGAGAACCCTTAAAAGACTCAAAATGAACCTACCACCTGACCCAGTCATACCACTCCTAGGTATATACCCACAAGACTTATCCTACCGCAAAGATACATGAACATCCATGTTTATTGCAGCTCTTTTCACAATAGTGAAGAGTTGGAACCAACCCAAATGCCCCTCAACTGATGAGTGTATGACAAAAATGTGGTACACCTACACAATTGAGTACTACTCAGTGGTAAAGAAAGATGACATCTTGGATGGTTAAAAAGCTGTGTCTCATGTCTTTGAAGAGTGGCAAAAGCAGTGGCAGCCACAGAGTAGATGTACTTGCCAGTAAGAATTGAAGACAGGCCAAACAACAGTGCTCTCTCTTTTTTCTTTTTGTCTTTTTAATAAGATCTCAAGTTTTATATCTGAAGTACAATTTCTCTGGCCTTACTGATTATTTATTCCTTTTGGATGCTTAAGGCAACACAGTTAGCCCAGATTAACCAAGGTTTTTGTTTTCTCAAGATCAGTTGAAAATCTGGTCTTCAGGGGTCTCTTGGGTTTTTCTTTTGGGGGGGAAAGGGGGGAGCCCTTAGCTCCTTTCAGCTTTTCATTTACCAGTTCCATCTACTTGAGGACAAAATCAAGTCTTGCTAGACTAGGCTTCCCTTTTTGAAGCATGAACAGACGTTCCTCTTTATAGACTGGACATTGGCTGAAGTCCCATTAGTGAATCTCCAAGACCTCCCTGAACAGGAAGACTGGTGACCCACATTTGCAGGACATTTCAAGAGATGCCCCCATGCATAGTCCCCTAAGACTTGGTTGACCTCTGAGGGCAAGGGACAAAGTTATCCCTTAGGTCCCTCGGCCAAATTGGTATGGGTGTTAAGTATGGTCGTTAAGCACCCAAAAAGGCTAAGTTACACCAGCCTGATACATCACACCTATATTAAAATTGTATCTTTTGAAAACAAACTATCTTATTTCCATATCATATTTCTTGATTCTCATTTTTCCATTTTAATTTTATATTACTCTAAAAGATGCATACATACCCACCATCATATACCAAAAATCCAAAGTCTGAAAATAAATGGTAGGTTAGTTCTAGAACCCGTCTAGATATACACAATATAAGAGTGCAGTTGTTTTCATATCACGAGGACTATAACATTAATTTTGCTCAGTTTGCCTTACAACTAGGTACTTGGTACTAGCATCCACAGATGAAGGATACCATTTGTCAGGACTGTGTTACTTCACTTAACATAAAACCTTCTAGTTCCATCCATTTACCTGCAAATTTCATGATGTCATCTTTCTTTACCACTGCATAGAACTCCATTGTGTGGATGTACCACATTTTCTCTATCCACTCATTGGTTGAGGGGCACTTGGGTTGGTTCCAGCTCTTCGCTATTGTGAAGAGATCTGCAATAAACATGGCTGCACATGTATCTCTGCAGTAGGAAGAGTCTGGTGGATATATATACCCAGAAGTGGTATGGCTGGGTAAGGTGGTAGGCTCATTTTGAGTCTTTTAAGGGTTCTCCACACTGCTTTCCATTGTGATGTACAAGTTTGCATTCCCACCAGCAGTGGATGAGTGTTCCCCTTTCCCCACAACATCTCCAGCATTTGGTATCATTTGTTTTCTTGATCCTAGCCAAGCTTATCGGAGTGAGATGATATCTTAAAGTGGTTTTAATTTGCATTTCCTTAATTATTAGTGATGTTGAACACTTTTTAAAGATGTTTCTCAGCCATCTCTATTTCCTCGCTTGTGAAGTCTCTGTTCAGCTCTTGTCTCTCCAAGAATCCTCCAAACCTTCAATGCCAGATGGGGACTACTGAGATTCCCAGCTTGTGGACTGAGCAACTATGGGGATTTCAGCCTTTTCAGAGTATAGACTGCCATTGTTGGACTACCCAGGTTGTATCATGGAGGCCAGTTCAGGAAGATCAAGACAGGATGCATGCTTACTGAACCTCATTTGGTGATCATGGGAGGGAAAGACCCCAGTGTGGAGCACAAGGGCAAGGTTGATGGTTGTTTGGGCTTGCCAAGGAGGAGCCTTCAAACACTTCCTTAAGGATAACATGACATCTTTTAGCAAAGAAATCCTCCAATTCAGGTGATATGTGTATGTATATATTTATGTATATATAACTATGTATATATATTGAAGCAATACAAGTTAGAAAGAACAACAAAAACAACAACAACAAAACAACAGAAGGACTGGAAAAAAGCTCTGGAAAGACTCAGAAAAAAGATGCAAGACATGTATGGCAGAGTGCAGGAACTCAGGTGGGGTTGGGGCATGGAAAGGGAAGTGACTCTAAATTCGATTGAGAAATGATGTATGATGTATGGAAAAAGTTTAATAACAATAAATGAAAGAAAGAAAGAAAAGAAAGAAAGAAAGAAAGAAAGATGACATCATGAACTTTGCAGGTAAATGGATGGAACTAGAAGTCATTATGCTAAGTGAAGTAACAAAGTCCCAGTAAAAAAAGCAGCAAATGGTCTCCCTCATTTGTGGATGCTAACACCAAATCCCCAGATGAAAGGCAAGCCGAACAACATTAATGTTATATTTCTGTTTATCTGAAAGCAACTATGCTATTATAATGTAAATCTCTGAACTGGCTCTAGAATCAATCCACCACTTACTTTCAGGCTCTGAAATTACTGTATATGAGTGGAAAGTATGTATGTATATTTTAGAGTAATATAAAATTAAAGGAGAAAAGAAAAGCAACCAAGAAAGTATCAGAAACTGCTTGGAAGATGGTAGTGTCTAATAACATCACATAAAGATGATAATAATTTTAATATATAAAAATACCAATACCTTAAGACAGTATTAAATCCATAAAATGATGGATTTTAGAAGTGGAAGTGACTCTAGTGATCATGTAATCCAACCTTCTGATTTGTAAAGGAAGAAACTCACACCAGGCTGACAACCTGATTTGTCTGAGGTCAACTAGGAACATAAGTGGCTGAGCTACTGTTCAAAGCCAGGCCCCTGATTGTACCTCAAGGCTCCCTAAGCCTATAACACAGTTATGGAGCCACTAACCTTTACTGGCATCCTTCTGGCAGGACTGATATGGGAACAAAATGGGGATCAGTGAGATGAGAAGATGGCATAACTGAGAGGTTGGAGACCATGCTCCATTTTATTAACCTCTGAACCCTCTCCTAGGTGATAAAAAGATTGATTTTAGTTGACATTTTTGCCTTTACAATGAACACAGTTTTCTTCTCATAAACAATAAATAAGATTATGAATCGTTTCATTACGTTTTAATAAAGTAACAATACCAGCTCCAATTTTATTGTTCCTGAATACTCGGTGCTACTGTCTACTGTCAGAATTTTGTGTAATTTAAAATAGTTAATTAAATCCAATTAACATGTGGTGATTTCCACCATGCAAAGTCAGTGTAGTAGTTAATAAAGGAGCTATTAAGATTTTGTTCAATTTTAATGACTACAGTATAAAAGTACTAAATCTTGACAAGGGCGGTTTTGAATACAGCAAAGTTGTGTACAGGCAGATTTCCCAGGAAATAAATAAGAGAGTCTTGAGATAAAAAAAAATTAACTGGAAGAATTTAAAGAGAGACATTTCAGTCATGATTTACAGGTTAAATATGAATGCTGACTGGACTGCTTCAAGAGCTAAGCAGTGGATGAAGACACAATGTCTCAGCCTGTCACGGGAGATAATCACTTTCCTTGCAGCCATAAAACGCTTTTATTATAGTTATGAAATATGAATACTTTCTATTTAATAGTCTTTATATTTTCAAGATCATATGCATTGCATGTAAATCACATTTAACTGTCTAGCCCAAGTACACTATTTTTACCTTTATCATGAGAAGCTGTGAATTACCTGTGCCTCTCAGCAGGGATAATTCTTTTGTCTGGTATTTATAGACTAACTTAAATTTTCAAGCCATTTTCCAAACATTAATTAATTTGCATAACTTCCAAGGGAACTAGGTAATGGTTTGCTACTTAACTAATAAAGAGCTCATGACAGAAAAGTAGTAGATTTTCTTTGGGTCACGTGGTGTACTAAATATACAGAAGTGGAAGCGGGCACTGGCCTCCGCTACACTATACCTTAACACCCAGTAGGTGTGGAGACCTTAAGGAGAGAGAAAGGGAAAGTTTCTTTCAAGTTTGGAGGTGGAAAATCACCTTACAGATTAGTTACTGGCTGAGCAAAGTGTCAGGGTTCCCACTGCCAGGAAGTGGCTCTGGGGACAATAAATCAGCACCACCCCACACCTGCGCTCCGATGGTGCACAGGAAATAAGGAAACAAGCGAAACCTAGGGTCTTGTGCTTGAAGGCAATCACGGTACCACTAAACTACACCCAAGTCTGCTATAAATAATATTTAAGAAGAACAGTTTACATGTATATGGAATCTGGATGCCCATGTATTTTATGTGTATGTGTGCATGTGGAGGCCTGGAGTTGACATCAGGCATCTCCTTTAATTGCTCTCTGCTTTATTTATTGAGGCAGGGTCTCTTACTGAACCTCCAGCTTGCTGGTTTGGCTAGCTAATCAGCTTGCCCAAGGGATCCTGTTTCTGCCTCTCTGGAATCACAGGCAGCTTCCGCCACTGCTCAGCTTTAAAGTGGGCTATAGGGATCTGAACTCCAGTCCTTATGCTTCTGAGGCAAGAACTTTCTTTACTGAGCCATATCTCCAGCCCCAAAATAGTGTTTTAAAAGGAAAGAGGAGACAGTGAGTGCTGTTGCCTTCCAGGTGAGTTGGGGGATGGGCAGGTGCCACCAGGCTTGCCTCAGTGGCAGTGTCACATGCATGCTGGGGTGTTTTATAGAGCTGCAGTCTTGCTGGTATATCTTGTCCTCAGCTCTCCTCTCTCCTCCCCTCCAGACCTGAGTTGCTTCTGGGGTCTCCTCCTAGTCAGGGAGGCTGAGGCAAACACCCAGTGCACTGTAACCCAGAGTTGCTCTACACAGGACTAAGGAGGTCCACTGTCAAGAGGGACGGTTGTCTGTCTGATATCAAGGTCGGCGAGGTGAAGGCAAATTGAAGGTGGAGAGGAAGCTTCCACTTAAACAAAATTGTCAAGCACTGTATAGAAGTGAAATATGGGTTTGGCAGTTTGGGGGCACAGGGCATAATTTATCTGGATTTTCCAAGTGCCTTTGATTAAGAATGCCTGACAACTAGCTTTTAAAAGCTAAAGCAGCAAGATGCAGTATAAAATACACTGTTACTGTTAAGAATGACACAAAGGGGTGGATGGAAGGCAGGGAACAGGTTCTGTCAGGAAGTAAGCACATTCATAATGCTGCCTTCTTTCTTTCTTCATATTACATCATTCTACACAATTTATTGTGCTGAAAGGCTGTGGGTGAGTGGGTGGGATAGAGGGTTATAGACTGAAGAAAAGAAATCCTTCAGATGCTGTCTCAAGATGAGAAACATTGGCCCGCTTTGCCACCCCTTCCCAAGGCAAGGATAACCACTTCCACACAAGAACATAGCAACCTTCAGCATTTACTGAGCACTTACTATGTAACACTAACTTTAATACAATGATCATTAAATTTCATGAGCAATGTGAAAGCTAAGAGTTTCAGGAGTGTGGAAGTGGGACCAATTAACTCTGCCTGCTGCTATTGCAGAGGCTTTGCAGCAACCCTCAATCCTGACTGTAGAATGGAATAACTCAGGAAGGCTTTTAAAAATACTGCTGCCTGGGCCTCCATCCTGGGCAATTAAATCAGAATAGTTTGGTTTGGGCCTGGACCTCAGAATTTTTGTAAAGCTCCCCAGGTGACTGTGATGTGCAACCAAGGTTGAGATGTACTACAGTAAATGATGTTTAAACCGCATCTTAAAGGAAGCATTGAAGTACATGAGGTGGAGAATAGGATGCAATTACAGTAGAAAGAATGGTGGTGGCACAGTGAAGCGGGGAACTGCTGTGTGGGAGCTTCACCAGCGAGAGGAGGTCTGTGTGGCTAGACAAGTGTGCGTCTGCTGGAAGGAGGGGTAGAGAAGACACAGGAATGGCCAGCTGAGAACACTGCCAATCAAAGCAGCCAGCTTTAAGCTTATATGAATTTATTGACTAAAAACATCAAAGAAGCTAGCTTTAAGATTATATGACATTTATTGACTAAAAAAAATCTTAAAAACAAAATTTTCTGATCACCTAACAGGTTCTAATACCTCTTGATTCTGAATTCTCTTTTATACCATCAATTACATTATATTTTACATGAGTACCATGCTTTGTAGTTTGTATCATATATAAACCTTCACACATTGATATAATGTGGAATAGCATTATGAAACAATCACAAATGAAACAATGTATTTTACATCTGTTCTTTCATTACTATTTCCAAAAATGTAATTCAGCATTTTATTATTTTATGCCTAAATTCTCTATAGTAGCTTAAATATCGGGCCCTGGGTCTATAGTTTGGTGGTAGTGAGCTTCACTAGCAGGTATGAAGCCCTGAGTTCAATCCCCAGTGCTGACATAAAAAAAGGAAAGCTTAAAGACAAAAATAGTAATCATGGTCCCATGAGTTAGTGTTAACCATTGTTATTATTTTGGTGTGTTTGCTTCTAGTGTCTCAATTGCACAAGCCATTCTGTCACATCTGAAACAGGGTCTCATGTAGCCAAGACTGTTTCTGAACTCGCTATGTAGTTAATGATGGCCTTGAATTTCTTATCCTCTTGCTGAGAATGAAGCATATACCACCACGCCCAGTTTATATGATGCTGGGGATTGACCCCAGTGGTTTGTGCATGCCAGGCAATTACTCTTACAATGGAATACCAACTCCAACCTCAACAAATTATTAGATTTTTTTTGTCTTTTTTTTTTGAGCAGGGTCTCCCTTTAGTCCCAGCTGGCCTGAAACTCACTATGTAGATCAGGCTGGCCTTGAACTCACAGAGATCCGCCTTCCTCTGCCTCCCGAATGCTGGGATTCTCTATCACAAGATACCTCTGAACTAAAAATGTTCCCTCTACACATGCTAGCAGTTTTTTTTTTTGTTTGTTTGTTTTTTCTGGAAGGAATGGAATAGTAGACATTTGTTCTCTGGGGCCTGCTTCCTTTTCAAATAGAACATTTCAATTTTAGCTGAACACATGACTACCAGTTACAGATTACATTTCCCAGTATCCCTTGTGGCTAAATGGGACATGTGACCAAATTCCCAAATTCATATCCATCAGATGTGAGAGGTCCCTCTGGGCTGTGTCTGCAGAAGGCTTCTCCTGTATCCTGTTTGCCCTTTCTGTGGGCTGAAATGTAGATGTGGCTGGCTTCCACCTGAAAGAGACTATCCTGTCACCACTGCAATGAGGAGACAGAAGGAATCACACCTTGGGTGACTACAGGGCACTGGATTCTACTGCCAGACCTGGTGAACTTTTCATGAGTGAAAAAGAAGCTTAAGTCATTGTCCTGTTCTCCACTGTATCACAGTGGTGTAGTTTGTACCAAAGTAATATGCATATCTATTAGCTTCTAATTAATTTCCTTTTGTCTTTTTCCTACACGTATGCAGTGCTTACAGTCTTTCCTCCAAGTCAATATTTCAATATTCAGCAGTGTCTCTTCTGCTCCTTCTATTTATAGTTTATTTATTAGCTCCATAAAGTATTTTGGTATTCAATTTGTTTCTGTATGTCTGCAGTCTCCCTTTTTATTTTATTCTGCCATTTTATCATCTTGTGTTTGAACTCTAGTTTTATTTAATTTATATTCTTATCAAGCTGTGCTATTATGTGAAGAAGTTATGGAAAAAAAATCCAGTGCCCTGAGTTATGACTTTGTAGGCTGTCTTTTGCAGCCCATAGATCTCCCTCCTCCCCTTCTCCTTTCCCTTTCTTTTGTTAGCTATGGGTAAGACATTAACATGGAGAAGATACAGTGATCATAACATGTGTAAGGCCTGTACCACACCCTTACCCCAGCTGGTTAGGTTATCCAGGTGTCCTGCTTGCTCTGATGAGGAATCTTCTCTCCCAGGTTTTGGTACCAAGAGTGACATGAGAAGATACTATCCTCTGCCCTGCTTTGCCTACCACTATTTGTTACATTTCCTTACTTGCTGTCACTCTGAGGAAACTTTAGCCAACATGTAGATCAACTTTGCCCAGTCTACACTAGTTTAGGGGAAAAAGGAAATTTTGTTTCACTTTTTAAATTTGGGTGATGTGGATTATTTTGAACTTTGTGTATGTAGCAAGAACTTGTATTATTATTTGACATCATGATATTCTGAATTTATATAATTAAATTTCACATAAAATTCAGCACCACTATTTCTCAGAAGTTTGGCATAAACATTAGTGAGGTCACATACGGGCATACATGCCATTCAGTTTTTCATACTAGAAATTTTTTTCTGTACATGTTTTTAATATAAACACTTTTGGAAGTATAGCATTCAGTTTTTTAATATTTATTTATTTATTTGTTTGTTTGAGTGTACTGTCTGCATGTAGGTTTGTGCACCCGTGTCGTGCAATGCCGCGGAGGTCAGAAGAGGGTGTCGGATTCCCCTGGAACTGGAGTTCTCCTGGAATTGGAGTTACAGATGGTTCTCAGCCACCATGTGGGTGCTGGGGATCGAACTTGGGTTCTCTGCAAGAGCAGTCGGTGCTCTTAACCGCTAGGCCATCTCTCCAGCTCCAGCATTCAGTTTTTTTAAATGCGTACATCATAAGGTCACCTCTTGAACTTTCATCAAGTGGATATTGTAAATAGCCAGCATCTGTGAGAAGAGAGCATTTCCAGGACATCAGAGCTTCTCCCCCAGGCCTTACCACAGCAAGTGGAAGGAACCACTAGTCAGAGCTGTTTGTTGCCTATACAGGCTCTGCTCAGCCTCAAGAACAGATTCCTACAGTATGCATTCTTCTCCATCTTCCCTATCAGGCTCTGCTCAGCCACAGGCACAGCTTCCTACAGTATGAATTCTCCATCTTCCCTATCAGGCTCTGCTCAGCTGCAGGCACAGCTAGCTTCCTACAGTATGAATTTTCCATTTTCCCTATCAGGCTCTGCTCAGCCACAGGCACAGCTTACTACTGTATAATTCTTCTCTATCTTCCCTTTTGCTTTCAAACCTGATTGTGTGATTCACCATGTTGCTGTGTGAGATTCAATGCATTGGTTTTAAGTTCCAAATTATATTTGCAGATATAACCTCCAACCTCCCACTTTTTGCATTGCCTATAATTTTCCTTCTAGACTCTCCCCATTCTCAGACCTGCTATTAATTCCTATTTCTCTTCTATAAGTTTAAAGGTAACCTCTTTGGGAAAATCAGCTTTGGTATTTTTCTTCTCTTACATTGTATGTTAAAATATAGTAAGAATTTGCATGTTATCCCAGAGACATTCCATAATTCAGAGGCCCTCTAATTCTGCCTTGCTATTACATTTGAAGATGACTATCACGAGAGAATCTAAGAAAAAGAAACTTAGGGGGCCAATGAGATGGGGTCGTGGTGAAAGGCACCTGCCCCCACCAAGCCTGAAGACCTGAGTTTGAATCCTAGAACCCAAGGAAGGGGAGAACTGATTCCACAAATTTGACCTCTGACCTCCACATGCATGCAGTGGTACACAGCACCCCACATCATGCACACGAAATAATAATAATAATAATACATTTAAAAACTTTAAAAACACTTAAGATTCACTAGGAAAGAAAAAAAATTACTTAGACACATTAATAATAAATATATATTTTTTGACAAACATAAAACAGTGGTGAGACTAAAACAATGGCTTAGTTATCCTTGTAATGGAAGTATAGCTTATCACAAGTTCTTCTGAAGGTAACAGTTACAAACTCCAGACACAATGTTAAGAACCTGAAGCTACCAAGAGAATTTGAGAGCAACAGAATAAAAGGAGCTGGTTTTGAAGGACAGAAACTGTACCAGTTCAGATTCACACACTTGTGAATTCTGGCCCAATGTCCTTCTCAGAAGACTGTGAAATGAAGAGTACTTGTTCTAATCTCTTTTCTTTTCTTTAAATATATATTTATTTTATTTTAGTGGATGAATTTATTATTTTTATATATTTTTAAAAATTTTTTATTTTTTATGTGTATGAATGTACTGTCTGCATGTAGGTTGGTGCACCCGTGTCGTGCAATGCTGTGGAAGTCAGAAGAGGGCGTCAGATTCCCCTGGAACTGGAGCTAAAGATGGCTTTCAGTCACCATGTGGGTGCTGGGGATCAAACCCGGGTCCTCTGCAAGAGCAGTCGGTGCTCTTAACCGCTAGGCCATCTCTCCAGCCCCTCTAGTCTCTTTTCAATTGCTGTAACAAAGCACTCTGACCAATACCAACTTAAAGAAGAGTTTGTTTGTCTTACATCTCCAGGGTCACAGTTCATTACTTAGGGAGCCCAAAATAGGAACTCAGGGCAGGAACATGGATGCAGGAGCTGAAGCACAAGCCATGGAGGAACACTGCTTACTGGCTTGCTCCTCTGGCCCATGCTCAGCCTGCTTTCTTACACAGTACACAATAACCTGCCCAGGGGCGGCACTGCCCACAGTGGGCTGGGCCTTCTCACATCACTCAACAATCAAGAAAATGCCTCATAGACATGGCCACGGGTCAGTCCAATGGAGAAATTCCCCAATTGAGGCTCCCTCAACCTAGGTGTGTAAAGTTGACACTAAAACTATCTAGCACAATACACTGTAGTTCAAGAAGAAAGACCCAGTCTTACTGACTTGAGAAGTCAAAGGATGGAGTTTCAAGTCATGATAGAAGGAAGAATACTGGAAATAAGGGAGTGGAAGAAGGGGGGGTTACAAAAAATACCATATAAATCTTTGGTTGAACCCTAAATCACACAGATATGGAAGAGATGCTTAGAAGCTCAACAAAAATGCAAAAAATTAAAGATTAAAAAATGGAGCAAAGAGTTCTGCTGCTACCTATCACTAGAACAGAATTTAGAGTTTGAGGTTTAAATCTAGCCAAACAAATTGCTTGCTTGAATTATAACCAATATGTTAGAAAACAAATTATCAGAATTCAAATGCATCATTTATAATGTCTACAAGAATAAAAATTACAATTTATACAAAGAAAGAGGACAAGGTCAAGAGGAAAAGAAAGGGCAAGACTTCTCCTTAATTAATCTTAAGTAATCTCTGAAATGACACAGCCTCTTCATCCAAATCCACGCTGTCTTGGCTTTAACCAGGTTCAAGCTCTTTTCCTCACCCAACTGCGCATTTTTCACGCCCTTTGCTCTACTTTCTGCCTCCCTCACTGTAAATCTGGTTAACCCCAGTGAATGGAATGGTAAACAAGCTGCACAGCCTGGATGCTATGCTACCTTGAAATTCCCTCAAACAACTTGTCCATTACTTCTGAATTCAATCTCAATAAAAATTTCAGGACAAAAGCCAGACATAGCCAAATCCTGTCAGAATGTTATACAAAAGAAACAGGTCACCACAGCAATGAACCCACTTCCACCTTTCTCAAATACCTCACAAGAAGCAACCTTGAGGAGGTCCGATTTGGGTTCATGCTTGCGGGTGCAGTCTGCTATGGCAGGAAGGAGGCAGCAGAGTAGCTCCTGCCTGTGGCAACAGGAGAGTGAAACTGCTTACTCACATCCCAGTAGAGAGAGAGAGAGAGAGGAGAGAGAGAGAGAGAGAGAGAGAGAGAGAGAGAGAGAGAGGTTGGCCAGGCCATAATCCCTAAAACGCGCCTGCCCCCATAAGCAGCCCACCTCTTCAAGTTTCCACAGCCTTCGAAAACAGCGCCACTATCTAGAGAGCAAATGTTCAAACACATGAAGCCGGTGAGACATTTTACACTCAAACCATAATACTGCTATTATACATGGGTTTAAAATCATAAGGGAAAGTATATCCATAATGAATAAACACATGAAAAAATTGGGCAAATAAATGGAAAAAATTGTTTTTGCTTTTTGAGACAGGGTGTCCCTATATAGCCTCGACTGGCCTGAAGCTCACTTTGTAGGCCATCCCAGGCTGGGCTGGATTTCACAGTGCTCTACCTGCTTGTGATCTACCTGCTTGTGGTGATCTACCTGCCTTTGCATGCACCACCACTCCCAGCCCATGGAAAACATTTTTAAAAGTAAAATGGAAACTGTAGAGTTGAAAATACAATATAAAAACATGTGGCACTAGAAATAAAATGATAGTTTGCAAGGTAACCGTCAACCCTTCAGGGGTCTCATTACATAAGGACATGAACTTCAAAGGCTGGGTTAGAAAAGCAGGCAGTAGAAGTGCTCGCTATTCAGTGTCTCCTTGGTCATGTGTGCAGTAAGGCTTCTGCCAACAGAGACATTGGTGAGCCCTAAAGTGACATCATGGGCTTGTAAATCTTAGTGCACCACATTATTCACTTCCATGGTGACACAGCCAGTTGTGGAAAGCACAGCACGGACAGGAATGTGCAGTGCACACCATTACTGGTTTATGCACTTACTACCGACACCCTTTAGCATGTGCTCCTTACACTTGTGTTTTGTCTGCCATGCTCACCATCCTGCATTATTTGGTCACTGGGCTCAAACGCCTTGTGTTTATAGTGTCTCTTCGTTCCACCATCTTTTCTTATGCTTGATTCCATCTCATGTTGCTTTGTTCATTGTAACAATTAGGTTTGAATATGAAGTGTCCCTTCAAATGGCTTGTGTGTTGAAGGCTTGGTTCTAATCTTGATGACACTGCTGATTGGACCGTGAGTGTGCCTGCTTCATCAAAAGATGACTTTGTGATAAATTCTCATCTAAATGGGCCATGCTGGAGGTGGGGGCTGGCTGGAGGAAGACAGTCACTAGACTTGCCTTTGAAAGGTCCATCTTATCCCTGGATCCTTCTCACTTTCTATCTGCTTCCTGACTACCATGAAGTGAGCAGCTCTGCTCCACTCTGCCCTCTCTGCCATGACCCACAGGGGTGGGGCCAAGTGATTGTGGACTGAAACCTCTGAAACTGTACCCAAAATAAATCCTTTTTCTCTTAAGTTGTTTTTCTCAGGTGTTTTCTCATAGCAATGGAAAGTGACCAGCACAACTGTGGTGGCTAACCTTGATGGCTAAGGATCTGATCATGGGTGGTGTGGTGGTTTGAATGAGTGTCCCCCATAAGCTCTAGGTATTCAGACATTTGTCTCCAGTTGGTGGCGCTGTTTTTGGAGGTCCTGGAGGGTGTGGCCGTGCTAGAGGAAGTGCGTTGTTGGGAGCAGGCTTAGTGAGTTTTAACAAGCCTCACGGTCTACAGTTGCCCTCTCTGCTTCCTGTGCTCTTTGCGAAATGTGACCCTCAGTTTGCTGCTCCAGATCCAGCCGCCATGCCTCCCGCCACAATGGGCTCTAATTTCCTGGACCCGTCAATTGTAAGCTCACATAAACTCTTCCTTTCATAAGTTCCTTGGTCATGGTGCTTTGTCACAGCAACAGAAAACTGACTAATACAATAATTTGGTACCAGAGAGTGGGCTGTTGGCTGTGAAGAACCTGACCATGTGGATGTTTGGAGAAATGTGGAAGACTTTGGAACTTTGGGCTAGAAAGGCTGTTGACTACTGAAAGCAGAGCTTAAAGGGCCATTCTAGTGGAGGCCTGGAAGAAAGCATGACTGCAAAAATGTGGTTCCGGGGGAAAATAAAGACTTAGGCAGCAACCGGGATATTTTGATAAAGAGTCTGGCAGCAGTTTGCCCACAGCCCAGATGCTTGCCTGATGCTAAATTGAAAAGCAATGGACTGATGTCTTTGGTGGAGGATATTTCAAGGCAGCCTAACGTAGAAATGGTGGCATGGCTTTTAATGGTGAATATTGTGCAGATCTACAGTGAAGAATAGCAGATGGGGCAGAAAGAAATGCAGAATGTACAGTTTGGATCTGAAACCTGCACTAGGAAGATTAAAGGTGGGGCCAAGGCTTGTGAAGGAGAGTTTCCTTTTGATAAGGAGATTAAAGTGGTTAAGGAAGGGCCTCGAGATTTACAAGTAAACAAAAGAATCAGTACCTTCAGGGCAAGACCACACCCAGCTAATCCTACAGCAAGTCCAGGGCAGAGAAAAATTGCAAATGTGGATAAATTAGGAGAGATTCCATCCCGAAGTTGCAGCCAGATTCAGCAATTTCATGCACGTGGTGCTGGCTTTAGAGGCATGAAGTTTGCAAGAGTGAAGGAGTCATCAGTTCTTCCTCCATGGTTTCAGAGAGCTGTCAAGGTCAGGCAGAGTGCAGCAGAGGTGTCCCTGCTTAAGGTAGGTCCTGACAGGCCATTGCATGAAGCTGTGAATGTGAAGTCTGGTTGGCAGTGGAGACCCCAAGAAGACATTCGAGATGCCAGACCTGTGAGATATTTGCCAAGGAGAGCTGCATACAGGGAGTGGTACCAGCCTAAGAAAGAGATGTATGTTGCAAGCAAAGCTGGAAGAGCTGAGCCGTCTAAGCCCTTTGGAAGTCAAGTCCCAGAAGTTGCATGTGGAGCTACTGGACTTAGTGTTTGCCCTGCAGGTTTTCGGTCTTGTTTTGGTCCAGTATTTCCTCACTATGCCTCTATTCCTCCCTTTTGGGATGGGAATGTGTATTCGGTTCCACTGTATGTTGGGAGTATGTAATTTGTCTTTTGATTTTACAGGAGCTTACAGTTTAAGAGATTGGCCTGAGTCTCAGAAGAGACTTGGACTGTAGACTTTTGAATGGCATTGAGACTGGTAAAGACTGTGGGGACATTTAAGTTTGGATTAAATGCATTTTGCATTTTATATGGTCAGGAGCCTATGGGGGCCAGGGAGTGGAATGTGGTGGTTTGAATGAGTGTCCCCCATAGGCTCTAGGTATTCAGACATTTGTCTCCAGTTGGTGGTGCTGTTTTTGGAGGTCTTGGAGGGTGCAGCTGTGCTAGAGGAAGCGCGTTGTTGGGGGAAGGCTTACTGAGTTTTAACAAGCCTCATGGTCTACAGTTGCCCTCTCTGCTTCCTGTGCTCTTTGCAAGATGTGACCCTTGGTTTGCTGCTCCAGCTCCAGCCACCATGCCTCCCGCCACAATGGACTCTAATTCCCTGGAACCGTCAATCGTAAGCTCAAATAAACTCTTCCTTTTATAAGTTCCTTGGTCATGGTGCTTTATCACAGCAACAGAAAAGTGGCTAATACAGGTGGTATACACAACTATGATGGCTAACCTTGGTGGTTAAGGATCTGATCATGGGTGGTATACACAACTGTGATGGCTAACAGTGGTGGTTAAGGATCTGATCATGGGTGGTATATCTCCTGGGCTACCCAGATATAAAGAGACCTGAGGGAACATTAGCATGGCTTTTGCCTGTCCTTTGCTTCTTGCTGGTAAGTGTATGGACCTTGCTGTGACTCCCACTGCGGCTGCTATCCTTCTTTGGCATCAGAATCCAGCTTCTTCAGCCTTCCAATGTGAACCACAGATGAATGGCTTTCCAAGTATCCTCCAGCCTTCAGCACAAGACAGGGACTGCTAAGGCATCCAGGTTTATGGATTGAGCAGTTCCTGGGTTATCAGTCTCCCCAGAATGAGGGTGGCCATTGTTGGACTACCCAGACCATACCTAGTAAGCCAATCTAATAAATCCCTTTTCATAACATATATTCAATCTAGGTAACTAATATAACAATATATGTACCAAATAGCATAGGTTCTACCATCTGGGTTTATTTAAGTACACATGTCCCCACAATGATCAAATTGCCTAGCAAGTCAGTTCCTGGAATATATCCCCATTAAATGGGATGTAACTGCATGGAACTTGCTATGTAGACCAGGATTGGCCTCAATAACACAGAGATCCACATGCCTCTGCCTCCTGGGTATTGGTATTAAATGCCTGCATCACCACACTCAAGCTATATTTGGTAGTCTTAACTGCACGGGTTAGGTACAAATATGGACATAAAGTTAACTGAGTATTTTGTAAGTACAAACAGAAAAGAGAATTCCATAAAGTGGGATTGTTGGTTAACTAACCTGGAGAAAAATAATGTTGCCATTGTCCAAAGCCCAAGTAGGAATGCTTCAGGGAAGAGAAGAAGGGAGGGAAGTAGGAGGAAGGAGGGAGAGAGAGAAGAGGAAATGTCCATGGCAGTCACCATTTCCAGACCTAGATGGCTCCTAGGATGGTAAAGAGGCTAGTGGCAGAGTGCCACCGGGACTGTGAAGTCAAAGGAAAGGCGAGCAGAGGCAAGCATCGAGAAGTTCTGTTTTGAGCACACAGCAGTCTCAGGTATGTGTTCAAAACTTACAGGCCCCAATAAAACATCATGCAAAAAGCAGTGTTTATTATGAGGTGTCAAGAAAATATTAACTTCTAGTGAAAATGTGACTGAGGAAGGTATGTAAAAAGTCTAGAATACGTTTCTTATTAAGATAGTTAAATCCAGGGGGCTGAAGAGATGGCTCAGCAGTTAAGAATACTGGCTGCTCGGCAGATCTCTGTGTGTGTTCAAGGCCAGCCTGGTCTACAGAGCAAGGTCCAGGGCAGCTGGTACTAAAGGGAGACCCTGTCTCAAAAATCCAAAAAAAAAAAAAAAAGAATACTGGCTGCTCTTGCAGAGGGCCCAGGTTCAATTCCCAGCACGCACATGGCAGCTACCAACCCTCCATAAGTCCAGTTCCAGAAGTTCCAGAGGAATTCAACATCTTCTGACCTCTGTGGGCACTGCATGGCACGGATGCACTCACATGCATACAGGAAATATACTCATATATAAAAAATAATTTTTTTAAGGTAGTTAAATCCAGAACTTCGGTGAAATTCTCTCAAGTGTGCTTGCTCCTCAGAATGCAGTTCAGTGAGTTATTCTGCAGGGAAGGTTCCAAGGAAGCATGGGGACATCCCTGGTGGCATTTAAAACTTTATTGAGCACATTTCATACATTTCTTAATCAAATTTAAACTCATTCCCCCATCCATGCCCACCCCTCATGCCGCGCCCCTGTCAGAGCTCATGGATTATGTCATACACAAGTCATGGATTATGTCATACACAAGTCCTGTCTTGCACCTGATGGCATTTTTTTTAATTTTATTTATTTTTGTATGTGTATGAGTGTATTGTCTGCATGCAAGTCTGCGCACCCGTGTCGTGCAATGCCGCGGAGGTCAGAAGAGGGTCTCAGATTCCCCTGGAACTGGAGTTCTCCTGGAATTGGAGTTGCAGACGGTTCTTAGCCGCCATGTGGGTGCTGGGGATTGAACCTGGGTCCTCTGCAAGAGCAGTCGGTGCTCTTAACCGCTAGGCTATCTCTTCAGCCCCGCACCTGATGGCATTTTTAAAAATGCCACAGTGCACACGGGCTCATGGCTCCAGGTGGTCTGATGGTACAAATCAACCCGACTCTCTTGAGCCTGTGTCACCCCATTTTAGGGGATGAAGAAACACTCCTTTCACAGGAATACATATTCCATGACCATTATCATTCCAAAGAATTAGCCTTTTCTGGGCATATAGCTTGTAAAAACTCAGTGAGGAGTAATACACAGGTGACAAGTATAGTGCCATCATTTGTTAATATGAGGCTATTCTGCAAAGTTGAAAGATAAGTGACGACCTGATGTTGCATAAAATTTGCATAAAAGGGGCTTGATACACACAGACTCAAAATGCTGCAATGGAGACAAATGAACAAAACTCTAGTTCTGTTGCTGTTGTTTCTCTTACTGATACAATTATATGTACTTGTGGCACTCCAATAGAAATTCTCCACTATGAAAGTAATCAGCAGAGAATAATAAAGAACTGCGATCTCACCCACACCTCTGTTACATCTCGTCCAAGGGGGAATAGTGCACACACCTGGGAACACACGAGGAAAATTAGTTTGAAAGTAGGCCTGCCTGTTCAGACCCAGCAAAGATTCTGCGAGTTTATCATGAATCATTATCATTGTTGCTATTTATTCCCTCACTGTGGAGCAGCGTGCCGGTTTCTAGGCGTGCTGCTTTAAATACTGGCTGAGGTCATGAGTGAGATGAAGTTGGTCCTCATTTACCTCATACCAGCAGTTGGGTTGGCACACAGCTGCAGAGATGTGGTGGTTCTTTTTATTTAATTTGGCATCCCTTCCTGAGCAGTACTGAGACTTCCCCTTCAATGACTCCGCTGGGCTTTGCCATAATTTCTACACAGTATCAGCAAAGGCTATGGAAGGGATTTAAAAGCAAACTTGAAAACGGGCTCTCCACATATGGATTGGGTGTCTGCTGAAGTCAATGAGAGAATTAACCTCAAATACAAACCAAGTCCATATGAAAATATGACATTAGCTCAATTATCAGTGAAATGGACTTTAAGAATAATAATTTGATCTTCTTAATGTCACACATGCGTATAAAAGTTTGTCCTTGGGGCTGGAGAGATGGCTCAGCGGTTAAGAGCACCAACTGCTCTTGCAGAGGACCTGGGTTCGATTCCCAACACCCACATGGTGGCTAAGAACCATCTTAAGTCCAGTTCCAGGGGAATCCAACACCCTCTTCTGACTACTTACATGCAGACAGTACATTCATACACATAAAATAAAATAAAATAAAATTTAACTTAAAAAGTTTGTCCTTTTGTAGTTTCTCTTACAATAGCTTTTCTAGATTATGTACCATATTGTCAGAAGAAAAAATATCTCAAGTTCTGAGAGATGCCTATTAATTCTGTGGTTGGCCCTATAGCTGCTCTTGTGGGATGCTGAGTTTCAGATGTGTGAAATGGGAGTAATATCTCCAACATGCAGATAACAATGACCAGGACAGGAAGTATACAGCAGGCACTCAGCAAATGCTCTGCTAAATGCAAAGGAAAAACATCAATACTCTCTGCAAAGCTATTTCTTCAGGGTTGAGGGGATAGCTTGGTTGGGAAAAGTGCTTAGAGTATAAACATGAGGGTGTGAGTTTGGACTCCCAGAACCTGCGTAAAAACGTGGGTGGGCAACACTGTGGAGCCAGAGGCAGGAGGATCTCAGGCCAGCCAGTCTAGCCAACTAGGAAGCTCCAAGTTAAGAGAGAGATATATACCAGTATAAATGAACACAGACTTCTTACCCTTATGCACACATGAAGCATGTTAATATTACATGAGCAGTGTGCAAGGCTAGGATTTAACTTAATGCTGGTTTCCCAAATCTTTTTCCGAGTGACTCGGCCTTCTCCCTGCACTGGTTTTTACTGCCTCCTTTATCACCTGGAAGTTATTTTTTACACAGAGGTACTGACTACATCTATGCTCAGTTTTCTATTCCCCTGACCTCCCTGTTGATTTTTCTATCCATGGACTGAGTGCTATGATAATTACTGTAATTTTATCATATGTTTTAGTAAGTGGTATGAAAAGTTTACCTTCATAATCTTCCTGGTGAGGGGGGGATCTTTTGCTCATTCATTCCTCAAAATTATGAACATTGGCAAGTTGAGGAAAAAATAGTATTTCAGTTCAGTGCCTTTGTGCCTTTGTGTGGGCGGGTTCCTGAAGCACAGGAGCCCAGAAGTCGCTCCAGACAGGTACATTTTAGGGTAGATTGACTCCTGGGTTGCTGGAAAAGGGTCTCAACTCTAAACCCTTGTAGGGGGTGGCTGTCTGGGCGGAGCTGCCCTTTGCCTTGGTTCGGTGCCTTTGTGTATTTGAGCGGGCGGGCTCCTGAAGCACAGGAGCCCGGAAGTCACTCCAGACAGGTACCAGGGCATGGGCTAAGTCAGGTATAACCCCCCATCAACCCCCCACAATGGAGGAAAGACAGCATCTCCAGTAAGTGGTGTTGGCAAAACTGGATCACCACCTGTAGAAGAATGAAATTAAACCCCTACCTCTTGCCCTGTACAAAAGTCAATTCCAGATGGATCAAAGACCTCAATATGAAACCCAAAACTCTGGAGGTGATAGAAGAAAAACTTGGCAGCAGACTACAAGACAGGCGTAGGAAAAGACTTCCTAAATCAGACAGCACCTGCACAAGAAATAAGATTGACAATTGACAAATGGGACCTCATTAAACTCAAAAGCTTCTGTACATCTCAAAAGAAACAATAAAGGAAGTGAAGAGAAAACCCACAGAGTGGGAGGAAACCTTTACTGCAGATACATCTGACAAAGCATTAATTTCCAGAGTATACAAGCTACTCAAAAAACAAAGAAAGAAAACAAATTACTCACTCAAAAGATGGAGCAAAGAACTGAATAGAGACTTCACAGAAAAGGAATTAGAGATGGCTGAGAAACATATTAAAAACTGTTCAACATCACTAATAATTAGGGAAATGCAAATTAAGACCACTCTAAGATATCATCTCATTCAGATAAGACTGGCCAGGATCAAGAAAACAAATATCAAGAGCTGGAGAGGTTGTGGGGAAAGGGGAACACTCATCCATTGCTGGTGGGAATGTAAACTTGTATAGCCACTATGGAAAGCAGTGTGGAGAACCCTTGGAACACTCAAAATGAGCTTGCCATTTGACCCAGTCATACCACTCCTGGGTATATACCCACAAGACACATCTTACTGCAAAGATACATGCACAGCTATGTTTATTGCAGCTCTGTTCACAATAGCAAAAAGCTGGAACCAGCCCAGGTGCCCCTCAACTGACGAGTGGATAGAGAAAATGTGGTACATGTATACAATGGAGTTCTATGCAGCGGTAAAGAGGGACAACATCATGAACTTTGCAGGTAAATGGATGGAGCTAGAAGACATTATGTTAAGTGAAGTAACACAGTCCCAGAAAAACAAACGACAAATGGTGTCCCTCATATGTGGATGCTAGTGCCAATAACCCAGATATAAATATTTCTCGTGGAGAGGGATGCATAGTAAAAGAACAACAACAGAAAGACTGCATCAGAAAACTGACTGAAATGGTGAATTGGGAAGGGTGGGAGGGGCAGGAGAGGGACACGGGTGTATATTCGATCAATGCATATTTAATTGACGTGAGTTCAACAAGTATCCAGTTTTGCCCAGACACTGTCTACAGGTTACATGGTGTTTTAGGACTTAGTAAAAGTAAATATGTGTATATTAAACAACATTGGTTTACAGGCTCTGATAAAAACGGTAATGCATCTGAGTTAAATGGAGATATAAATTGCTGTTGTCCACATTTGTTTTACATAAAATCTGTATAACAATAACTTTGGGATTGGCACATACAAATGTTCTCTATAATTTTTCTGTTGTACAGTATCACCTTGTAGCATTCTCTTTCACCTATAAGATGATTTAACGTAAAAATTAAGTTTGCTTCCCAAGTTAATCACATACAGTCACCCAAAACAGCATGGGTGAATTTGATGAAATCTGTGCCTTGATTCCACCCTATAGGTATGTATAATACAACTGCCTTCTGGAGACTCATGGGTCAAAAAACAAAAACCTAAAATAAAAGGGGGGGATACAGATAGATATGAAACCTTTTTGTCAAAAACCTTGCAATTCAAATCTTAAAACTAACTACGGGAAAAGATTTGTATGTTCCAACAGGTCAAAATGTCACCAACTTAATGGCTGAGAAAGAAAAGATACAGCTTTGCATTGAGTAGGATGTACCAGAAAGTGCCAACAGAAAGGTTGGCCCGTCTGAACATTGAAAGGAAGAAAAGCCTCAGATTGCTACAAACATCAAACCCCTCTGTGGATCCTACTTGTAACAACTATTTATAATGAGTCCTAACGAAACTTACCTTCTAGGTGCCGCAAAGGTTTTAATACGAGAGACTTTCTTACCTCCCCCCCATAGAACAAGGAGAAATATGATGATGATGAGGTCGTTCTCCAACTGTAAATTGGAGACAACTATTATAGAGGTAATCTCTTATAAAACCGGTAAAACTGCCTTCTTTAATTGACTAATAGACATAGGAACTGTGAAAAGGATTATTCTCTATTCAGAACCAAATATAATACTAAAGTCTCCTTAAGCTATGCACTTAAGCAAAATATATTAATACAGGAGCTCTGACATCAGCAATGGATTATTCTACCAAGGAGATGTTGGCCAGGGGATCCAAGCCCCCACAAAAGGTAAAGGCTCCTTGCCTCTAAACTGGGATACCTGCAAGAAGAGAGGCGATAAGGCCCTGCTGTCGAAGACCTGATGTAAACATGGGAAAGATGTATTGAGACCACACTTGCAAGTGTACAGATGGTCTCTGGAATACCAGAGAGTGTTACCAAAGGCCACTAAACCAATAAAGCAAATATAGGTCTCCTTGAGTCAAGCAAGACTCCTCCGTCAGCACCAGCTACACCTCACCTGCCTGGAAATACTGTGCAGCAGTGGCAGCCATATGCCTGTATATCCCAAATCTAATTGGCTATTAGCTCTCTCCTTGGAGGAATAACCCACGGCTGATGCCACAAGCTTACATCCTCTAATGGTTAGGAGATGTTATAAGCCACAGTAAGACCCTGTCATATTTAACAGAAAAAAATGTAATTCATGGATTAACATACCATCCAAACATCTGTGTCTATACCAAAGTAACCTACCATTTAAATACCTATATATCTAATTGCTTGTGCTTCATTAGTAGGATTGAAAGGTTATTCCTGGACAAACTGTCAGCCCATGAAAGGAAACAGCCAGAATTGACCAGAGTCCAAAACAACAGCTCCAGAGAAAGTAGACTGCTTTGCTTCTCATCCACCTGTGCCCCTTGTCTAAGCCTAGGGAACAATCTGTGGAAGAGGGGGCATGGCAGAATGTAAGGGCTGCGATTGGGGTGAATGGTGAAACTACAGCAATATAGACTGGACACTTATTTGATCAACTTGATTGTACATACAAGCCCCCCCTCCCCAGCTGGATGGTGAGACCCTTGGGCTGTGTAGGTTTGGGCACAACTGCTTGCAAATTGGTTTTACGTGAAGGATGCTTGTACTCATAAATTATTACTTAAAATGAATTAAGTTAAAAAATGAAAAAAAATAAAGAATAGAAAAAAAGAAAAAATAGTATTTCACTTAAACCAAATAGAGCCCACAAGAATTTTCATTGGAATTGCATGAGATATGAAGATGAATGTGGAATAATTGGCACAGTTACTATAAATGTTTATCCTTTTAGGGATATGATACATCATTACATTTATTCAAGTGCTCTTGGAGGTGGCTCATTTGGAGCCTTGTTCACAAGGGTCCTGAACTATTTTAATATTTCTGCTAGGTACATTCGTACTTAATATGAGAGAAAGAGAGAGAGAGCAGAGAGAGAGTTAGGGAGAGGAGGGAAAAGGGAAAGAAAACAAATCTACTACAATGTTTTTAATATTGTCCATGTCTGGGTGGGATGGAGGTCACAAAGCTCCCTGACTTTTTACCTTTGTATTTGCCAGACTTTCTTCTATGAGAATGTAGAAAAGGGCCATAAACAGAAAATTATGTATTAGGGAAAGGAGAGACAGCTCAGCAGTAAAGAGCGAGTACTTCTCTCGCAGAGGACCTGAATTTGATTCCCAGAACCTATAGCTGGTGGCTCATAACTGCCTGTGACTCTAGCTCCAGAGGATTCAACTCCTCTGGGCTCTGTAAGCACTTGTACTCAAATGCACATGTGGGAGAGAGAGACACAGAGAGAGAGAGAGAGAGAGAGAGAGAGAGAGAGAGAGAGAGAATTAAAAATAAAAATGTTTAAAAGAAAATGAGGCATTCGAGTGAACAAAGCCTGAAAAATTTGCTTCCAAAAGTCAACTGTTCTACTAACCACCTGTGCTCTGGGCTCTGGGCTACTTCAGAAGAGCAAACCTAAGAATATGCTACAGCCACAGAAGGGAGGTGGTATACCTGGCTGGGAAACGGGGTAGAGGAGATGGAAGAAATATCATTCAAAACATGCCCACGAAAATAAATTCTCTCCACCTCTTCACCTCTCTCCAGAAACCTTCCCATTCAAATGTTGGATCTGGTTATGTTAAGCTAAATAGACCATTCAGTAGGCACTCACTAGACACAAGAGAATCCAAGTGTGGAAAAATCAATGGCTCCCAGCAAGGACTAGGAAGAAGAAAAAACAAAAGGTCCTTCCCAGCCAAGGTGCTAGGTGTAAATGCTTTAACAACATGCTGTGATATCAGGACAAGGAACAATTAATTCTACCTGGGAAGACTTGGACTGACTTTAAAAAGGTTTTGTATATGTCTGCTTATGAGTCCAGGCTCGCATGTGTAGGGTGAGCTAGTGGAGGTCAGAGGACAATTCTGGGGAACTTGTTCTCCCCTGCCACCTTGTGGGATCCATCTGGAAGGCCCTGGAAGCCATTTTTGTAGTCAGAAAGAGGAGTGAGTGTTCTCCAAAAGTAGTCACAGAAGCACAGGGCATTGCATTACAACATAAGCTGACTCAGCCTACTTCTGCACAGGCCTTGAACCAGTTGTTATTCAAAGCCTAAATCAATGGCAAGTTTATACCAGATTCTGGCTGTGCTGGGCACTATTCTTGATGATCCAGTTCCTGCCTTCAGGCAGTTTATAATCTAGATGGGAAAGTTCCCACCTTTGAAAAGACCAGACTCTCTTATACGATGTCTTAGGTTAACTCTTTCACTTCCATCCCAGACAAGGGCAGAGCAATCTCTGTATGAAATTCCTCAGCCACTTAAGGAAGAGGCTCTTGGTAGGGAGTTGCTGGATCTACCCCTCTGAAGCAGGTCAGAATTACCACTATGGACTAAGGAGTGAGGCGATCAGCTTGCAAGTCAGGCTGGCTTATTTGAATTTGACTTTTAAATGTTACTGAAAAATCCCAATCCACCTTCTCCTCAATATGGTCCTGTTAAACCAATCCAGCATTAAGTATGAAGGACTTCACGTGAGTCAAGAAGAGCTGGTAGCTTTCTAGGCTTTCATGTTACAGTCCCTCTTGAGGACTGTCTATAAGGACTGGCCCCATGGTAAGTTAGACTTGAACTAGGGCATTTTGGAACTCAGAGAAGAGCTTTCTTAGAACCAATCCTAAAGTGGCTTGTCCCCAGGGAAGCTCATGGGGGGCCCGAGGGCATCTGAATGTGGCCCCTGCACACGTCCAGGCCTCTCCCTGCACACGTCCAGGCCTCTCCCTGCACACGTCCAGGCCTCTCGTACACTAGACATGGAAGGAGGAAGAGTTGCAGTTGGGGTCTTGGGGAACGTGGGGAGAGGAGAAGTTGCTTACCAAGAAATCTCTCAGGGCTAGAGAGATAGCTCAGGAGTTAAGAGCACTGGCTACTCTTACAGCAGACCTGGGTTCAATTTTCAGCACCCACACGGTGGCTAACAGCTGTCTGTAACTCCAGCTCCAGGGGATCTGACGCCCTCTTCTGTCCTCCACTGGCACTGCATGACACAGGTGCACCAACACACATGCAGGTAATACACTCATACACATAAAATAAAAATAATAAAATATTTTTTAAAAAGGAATTTCTCTCAAGAATACTTCTCTCCACCTTTTATCTTTCCTTTTTCTCATCAGGTACCTCTGGGTTCCCAGGGTTTTTTCCATCCCCTGGGCAGAATAGTACTTAGGTAGGAAGTATAGGAAGTGGCCAGATAATGTGTCAACCCTCACTCCAACTCTAAGAATTAAACTAGAAAAATAAGATGAATCACCAATGTAGTCAGCTCTATGAAGAAGCCAATTGAAGAAACAACATCCAAAGAGGGATGTGCTCAGAATGGTGTTATCAAAGACACAAGAAGTCAGGTGAGGGGGAGTGATCTGTTGTAGTAGCAAAGTAGCCAATAGGAAGGCAATGATCAGGAACGTAGGCTCTGGAATTAGGATTTCAAGTCTGTCTTCTACCATTTACTAGATATTATCAGAGCAAGTAAAGGCTGAAGACTCTTTACCAATCAGAATAGAGACTCAACCCATGAGGGCTACTGGGATACAAGGAGCCAGCACAACATGATTCCCATAGTATAGCTATTTACCAGAAAAAGTTGAGTCGGACAACTGGGATGTCAGTATGCACACAGCATTCCAGGAATGGACTTGCATCCCTTTGACAGGTGCTTCCAGTGTGTGTGTGTGTGTGTGTGTGTGTGTGTGTGTGTGTGTGTGTGTATGTGTGTGGTCTTCTTGGTATGAAGATCTCCAGCTCATCCTCCTCCTCAGGGGCTCTGCTCACGAAAAAGCCTTCTGACAGGGCTTTCCGTATAGTTTCTGCTAAGAAGAGTTCTGCCCAGGTCAGGGCAACATGGCATCTGTTTGACCACTGCAGCTCTTTGTGGGATACACAAAGTGGGGTTCCAGTCTGTGGTGTCTTTCCATGCTCTGGTCCTCAAGGGGTGATTAACTTTCACAAAATCAAATCCTAATCCTGTAGGTTAAAGGTTATGTCTTGAGCTGCATTAAAAGAGAACTTTGTAGAAGGATCTACCTGCCAACCAACTCCGCATGGCATCGGTCCCCCTAAACCATAGCCTCTCCTCTTTCTAGAGGAGGGATGTAAACTTGGCACCTGTAAAACAGGAATGGCCTGTAGTCTGCTTTCTTTAAACAGCATAGGGTTATTTTTAATGGTGTGTGTGTGTGTGTGTGTGTGTGTTCCTATTTGTGTGGGTACATATATGTAGCTGTGGGTAGAGGGGGCTGGAGGACCACCTTAGGTATCATCCTGCTTTGAGGCAGGGACTCTCACTGGCTGAGAGCTCAGCAGTTAGACTGGACCTTCTGGCCAGCGAGTCCCAGGGATCTACTTAGTGTCTCTGCCTCCCCACAGCTATGATAAGTGTGTGCTACAACAGCGAGCATTTTTCATGGGTTCTGGGGATCGAACTCGGGTACTTGTGCTGTGAGAAAGCACTTTACTGACTTATCTCACCAGCCCTATATTTAGAGTCATCTGAACAAATCTAGGTTTTATATTGAGATAGGGTCTCCTTGTAGTCTAGCCGGCCTGGAGCTCACTATGTAGACCAGACCGGCCTTGATTTCGTGGAAATCCACCTGCCTCTGCCTCCTGAATGCTGAGATTAATAGTGCGTGCCACCACACCCAGCACAACTTTAGCTTCTTCTGAAAAACCCAGTTGCAAAGGGTTAGAGCTGAAAGTGATGCTGCCTGCAGAAGGACCTAGTTCCGAGACTCCAGCACTGTGAAGCCAGCCTATATAATCAGTCATCCTGTCATTTATTACCTCCCTAGTCCAGGATACCTCGACTGTGATTCCAATTTTAAATGGCATTTTCTAAAGGTTTATTTTAAATTTCTTTTACAAATGGAAGAAAGTCAAGAAGTAAAGAATCTATTTCACGAATACCATGTCCATTTTCTTTCTATTTAGTACAAACAGACAGTAAAGTTGAAAACATACCATAGTGTGGAAAACACAAGGATGAAAGCCAGTCTCTGGGGACACAGCTGTGAATGAGCAGATTGGACACAAGGAAGTTGGTGTGAGGGTCAGGCTACAGAAGGGGCCCATACTGTCCAGTGTGAGTCTGGGAATTGGAACTGTGGAAATGGACAGTGGGAAGGAGGGCAGAAAATGCTTTTATGGATTCACCCACCCTCTTCTCTGTGCTATCTTGCCACCTCTAATCCCACCCCAACAAGTCTTGCTCTGGCTAATGACAAAAGAATAATGTGTATAGATGAGGGGTGTAGTCATGGTAGAGTCGCGCCACAGTGGGCAGAAAGTAAGACAGGGCCGAGAGGAAATCTCAGCCTCCCCGTTAGTGGCCGTTGATATGAGAGGGACAGAGCCTTATGCAAATTGTCAGGGAGAGGTGCCTGCAAACTCTAATTAGGCCATTTTGTAAACATCTAACAAGTTCAGGAGATAATGTGATTCCAGAAAGTACTATTGCTTTATAGCCGAGGGGAGAGGAAATAAAGGGTAATAATCAATGAGGACATCAAAGGGCAGAGATTGTTCAGGAGAATTCTAAAGATGCCCTTCAGTCAGAGCAGCGGAGAGGAGGTCTAATTTCAGCGGCGCGCCTTCAGCCCTTCCTTTTATGATCCTGCCTGAGATCACACAATTAGATTTCAGCGACCTATCCAAGGCTGTCCATCAGTGGGACCTTCATATCCACTTTTTCTTTTCGGAAAATGTGCTGCAGAACTCGAGCCTTTCTCCATGAGGACGGGTTCCCCACCCCTGCCTGTGCTATTTCTGTGCCTAGACAGCACACTACCTCCCCCTCCTGCCCCAGTGCATGCAGGAGCTCGTGTGAGGCCTTTCATCCGGTGTGCTACGTCCATCAGCTTCACTGATTCCTACTTGGTGTCCCTTGAGGACCTGGCCATTCTAGAAGGCACCAAACAAAATATCAGTCTGAGAGTCACACAGCTGAGGCCATGAGCCATGTCTTCTTGGTATGAAAATAAGACACCTTGGGCTGGGGAAATGTCTCAGTGGGCAAGCATACTGACCTGAGTCCAAATCCCCAGGACCCACATAAAAATCCAGGCATCACCACGTACACCTATAACCCCAGTGGGGGGTGGAGAAAGGTAGATCCTAGGAGCTCCCTGGCCAACCAGCCTAACCAAAGCAGTGAGCTTCTGCTCAGCAAGAGACCCTGTCCCAAGGGAATAAGGCAGAAAGTAACAGAAGACATATGCAGGCACACACATTGAAACCCTCGATGTACGCAACACACAAAAGGAAAAGAAATGACACCTCTTGATCTTTTAAGACCAAATGACAGAGTTATGGTAACATGATAAGGAGCTGTTCCAGATAGCTTTAGTGTCAACTTGACATACTTGGGTTGAGCGAGCTTCACCTGGGGAATTGTTTCCATTGGACTGGCCTGTGGTCATGTCTGTGGGGCATTTTCTTGATTGTTGAGTGATGTGGAAATGCCCAGCCCACCGTGGGCAGTGCCACCCCTGGGCAGGTGGTCTTGTGTTGTATAAGAAAACAAGCTGGGCATGGGCCAAAGGAGCAAGGCAGTAAGCAGTGTTCCTCCATGGCCTGTGCTTCAGCTCCTGCCTCTGGGTTCTTGCCCAGAGTTCCTACCTTGGGCTCCCTCAGTGATGAAAACTATGACCTGGGAGATGTCAGCTAAATAAACCCTTCTTCCCCAAGTTGGTATTGGTCAGAGTGTTCTGTCACAGCAACTGAAGGCAAACTAGAACAGGAGGTTTACAGCTGTGGCACAGAGCAATGTTGAAACCTAAGTCCTTGGACTCCAATTTATCCCTAAGAATTAGCTATGGTCATTTGATTATTCATGAAAGAGACAGAACTGAAAAGATTATATAAATCCAGTATCTCTGCCACAACTTACAGATTGGCAGGATTACTGCCTGTAACTATCTTCTGGGTTTACCTTACATTGTGACTCTGAGGCTGTGCTTTTAAGGGAAGTGTGCAGTGAATCGCTGTGTTCTGGGCTCCCTTCTTCTCTAGCTGAGAGGGTTTTTTGTTGTTGTTTTTTTCAAGACAGGGTCTCCCTGTAGCTCCAGCTGTCCTGGAACTCACTCTGTAGACCAGGCTGGCCTTGAACTCACAAAGATCCACCTGCCTCTGCCTTCCAAATGCTAGGATTAAAGGCATGCACCACCACACCCAGCTCCAGAGAGATTTTTTCTTTTTCTTTTCTTTTCTTTTCTTTTCTTTTCTTTTCTTTTCTTTTCTTTTCTTTTCTGGTCTTTTTGAGACAGGGTCTCCCTGTAGCTCTGGCTGTCCTGAAACTTACTCTGTAGACCAGGCTGGCCTCGAACTCACAGAGATCCACGTGCCTCTGCCTCCCAAGTGCTAAGATTAAAGGCGTGCGCGACCACGCCCAGCATTTATTTATTTATTTCTGTATGTGTATCAATGTACCGTCTGCATGCAAGTTTGTGCACCCGTGTCGTGCAATGCCGCGGAGGTCAGAAGAGGGTGTCGGATTCCCCTGGAACTGGAGTTCTCCTGGAATTGGAATTTCAGACGGTTCTCGGCCGCCATGTGGGTGCTGGGGATTGAACCTGGGTCCTCTGTAAGAGCGGTCGGCGCTCTTAACCGCTAGGCCATCTCTCCAGCCCCTTTTATTTATTTTTTTATGTGGATGAATGTACTGTTTGCATGTAGGTTGGTGCACCCATGTTGTGCAATGCCTCGGAGCTCGGAAGAGGGTGTCAGATTCCCCTGGAACTGGAGTTAAAGACAGTTCTCAGCTGCCATGTGGGTGCTGGGGATTGAATCCAGGTCCTCTCCAAAAGCGGTTGGCGCTCTTAACCACTAGGCCATCTCTCCAGCCCCCAGAGAGGTTTTTAAAGGCTAGGAATGTATACTTAAACTCAAGTACAGTTTATGGAACAATGGAGTTAGAGTACTGGAGAACACAGCAATAGTATTTATTCATCTCAAGTACCTCTTGGTGGATAATTAACCTGGGCCACGATGAAAACACTATTAGGTACATTTCTCTTGTGGCTAATGCTACTGAGCTTCTTGCTGTGGAATTCTTCTTGGCTTCATTTTAAGCAGAATACTTACTGTAACATTTTTTTTTTTGCTCCATTTTCCTCACTACAACAGAAAAGTAACCATAGTAAGATAACAATCATAAAGATTTTTATTTCATTTTGTTTGTTTGAGATGAGTCTCACACTGTAGCCTAGGCTGCTCCTGAACTTAGCGTGGGCCACATGCTCAGCCTCGCAAGGTGCTTGGGTTATAGGATAAGCCACTAAGCCTGACTCAAGAGTGAAGCTTTCTATTTTTTCCACAGTTACAGTTCTTATAAAAATCTGGAGTTTTCATTCTAGACATATACTTTTTTTGGTAAGTTTTCTGCACAATCAAAGAAGAGAAGTGAATATCTCATATATAAACAATACAGCTCTTTTTTTTATTTTTTATTTTGGTCTTTTTGAGACAGGGTCTCCTTGTAGCCCCAGCTGGCCTGGAACTTGCTCTGTAGACCAGGCTGGCCTTGAACTCACAGAGATCAACCACAATATAGCTCTTTTTAAGATACTTCTTTGTTCTGATAGATTCTTTGTCCATTGGGTATTTGTGAAAGACCATCACAGAAAGTTCTAATTAGGAGAAGTCACCTCTTTGACAGTCTAGTAAATTCTCCAAGCCCCTTATCAGAATAATGTGTTGTGGTTTTGTTTTGTTGTTTGTTTTTTGTTTTTGTCTTTTTGAGACAGGGTCTCCCTTTAGTTCTAGCTGGCCTCAAGCTCGCTCTGTAGACCAGGCTGGCCTTGAACTCACAGAGATCTGCCTGCCTCTGTCTCCCGAGGGGATTAAAGATGTGAGCCACCACACCCGGCTATAATGTTTTGTAAGTGTATGAACTAAAGTACATGGAAAACAAAGCCAGGATTGGTGGTACATGCCTATAATTCTAGCTTTTAGGAGGTAGGAGGATCAGGAATTCAATGATCCTGGACTACATGAGACCCTGTCTTAAAAATCAAACTAATTAATTAAGTAAATGGAAAGCTGATTATATTGAAATATAGTTCCATCCTTGGTCCCCTTGGGATAGATGTCTCATTTCTCTCTATATATGTGTGTGAATTTCATGTGTATGAATGTGTGTGTGAATGTGTGTATGTAAATGTGTATGTATGTTTGTGTGTATGCAAATGTTTACATGTGTCTGTGTATATGAACTTATGTATGTGAATATCTGTATATATGTGAAGGTTTGTATGTGTGTATACATGTGTGAATGTGTATGTAAATGTGTATATGTGACTATGTGTCTGAATGTGTTGACTCAGGCCCCTCTGCCTACCCAGGTTTTGGTTCTCTGAAGTGGAATTATGAGAATAGGAACACTGTCTCTCGGCCTGGACTCAATGCTCAGATCTACAGTTCTCATACAAAGTGGGAAGTGGGTCACTAAGGAACAGGCCTGGTCCTGAGAGCGGGTAGCGGCTGACTTGGGGTGAATTCAGAGCTGTGCAAGTCTTTTTCATGAACCCCCAAATCCTTCTCCCTGTCCACTCATGCTTGAAATACCTCAGTAATGCCTAACTTCTTCGTTTTAATTAAATAGAGGATTTGCTCTTGTGAAAAAATACACACGGGGGTGGGGGATGGGGGGGGACATGGGTCTAGATTTGATAAAACAATATATAAATAAATTAATTAAAAATAAAAAAATAAAATAAATATAGACAGGAGAGGTAAAACTCCATGCCAAAGGTTTTCACATTTATTTCCAGCAGTAGACTTTGTTTTCAAATGCTACCTTAAATAGAATGCTGATTTAGGAATAAATACAAGTTTCATAAGAATTTAACATAATTCTTTATGTTGAATTTCACATCTTGAGAAATAGAAGTATAAGGCCATGTGTGTGTGTGTGCGTGTGTGTGTGTGTGTGTGTGTGTGTGTGTGTGTGTGGTGGTACACACCCTTTAGTCCCAACATTATAAAAGGAAGACTTATATAAATAACTGTATTCATACAGCATCTCTGTGTACAATTTCTTCGTATGTTTTATTTTGCCTATACAAGATGATAAAGTCCTGATGTGAAAAGACAAGCAGCCGGGCATGATGGTGCATGCCTTTAATCCTAGCACTTGGGAGGCAGAGACAGGGGATCTTTGTGAGTTCAAGGCCAGCCTGGTCTAACAAAGTGAGTTCCAGGACAGCTGGGGCTACAGGGAGGCCCTGTCTCGAAAAGACCAAAAAAAGAAAGAAAAGACAAGCAATTCAAAATAGGTAGAAATTGATGGCATTCACAATCTCAGGATTTCCTTTAGTTAAAATTATCTAGAAACTTTGAAGATAGTAAAGAGTTTTATTTCAAAATAGGATCCCAAAAAATATCTAGTTACTGCTCATATTCCTTAATAACTAAAGGTTCATTGTTAACTAGTCAATTAGAGAGACTTGATGAACAAAGTTCATAACTAATATCAGTCCCTAACACTCTCATAATCTTAAACAAGTGGCTATCATTTTCTTCAGTTTCCTTGTCTGTAAAATGGTTATATATAGTGCATATTTTACTGCAAAGGTCAAATAAGATAGTATAAATAAGGCACCTAGTATGGTACCTGGCACACTTAATACACTATCATCATTGAAAGAATAACCCACAGCACTTGTGTCATGTCATTTTATGATGCTCCATCAGTTTCTATTTTAATTCCTTTTCAATTATCTTAGTGCCTTCTCTGTCACATATTCACCCAAATTTCAATTATTTTAGTACCTTCTCTGTCACATAGTCACCAAAATTTCAAAAACAATCTCATTTTGTTTGAGGTGTTAAGCCCATAGTTTGAGAGGATGCTTTACTGTTGACTGATATCTTCGGTTGTCAACAAATTAACATTTCTACCCTGAACTGCAAAATAAAGCAAAAGCTCACTTCAAGGCATGAGAGAAGCCAGCTAAAGTGAACAATGAAGCCATGTCTAATACACAGTATCATGCTGCAACATTTACATCTGTCACTGTGCAGTTGACAAGTATGCTGGGCCAAAAACAGGCATCAGAGAACTCTCCTGGATTTTAATATAGAGGAATGCACACATGCTCTGAGAGTCCTCTCCATTATTGTTTACAGGGTACCCCTAGGGGCTAGGCACTGCCTTAAGAACTGGACATGAAAATCAGCTCTTTTAATCCTTGCTTATTCATATATATGATTATTATAGTCCATATGAGCATGGTAAATTTCCAAATATGATCAGCACAGAGCTATAATCTAATAAAAAGAAACTTGTAAGACTTTCAAATATACACACTCACGCATACATATATATGCATTCATGCACACTCATGTAATTCCTCTCTCTCTCCTTTACTCTCTCTCTAGGTTAACTTGACAATACAAATTAACTCACTGGTGGTCTAATGAATTTCAATTTGGTATCTAAGTTAAATAAGCATGTTGTAAATGGCTGCATATTTTAAAATCTTTAAATTATTTGCTGGCTGGAGAGATGGCCTAGCGGTTAAGAGCGCCGACCGCTCTTACAGAGGACCCGGGTTCGATCCCCAGCACCCACATGGCGGCCGAGAACCGTCTGAAACTCCAATTCCAGGAGAACTCCAGTTCCAGGGGAAGGAATCCGACACCCTCTTCTGACCTCCGCGGCATTGCACGACACGGGTGCACAAACTTGCATGCAGACAGTACATTCATACACATACAGAAATAAATAAAATAAATAAAAAAATTTAAAAAGTCATAAAAATTAATTGTGACTTAAACGCTCACAATGTCTCTGAAAATCACTGTAGTTCCTGTGACTATTTGGAAAGCAGTAAACCCTACTCCCTCACTGTGCTAAAGGTAAAGGAGATGAATCAGATATTTTTCTGAAAACACTGGTATGAAGAAGGGGGAAGAAAACAGATTTTTCATGCTAATTCATTTTTCAGAAAGCAAAGAGTCTTATTAGACATTTATTACATGTGAGCAGTGTTAAGACAGTTTCTGTGGTCCCTATAACAGCTGTATCTGGTAGGCATCATTATCCTGGCTTTATAGAAGAAGCTGAGGGACTCAGGTTAATCTGCCTACCTGGGGCTTAACAACAGATTTAAGATCTTGGCCCTGCCCACACCAGCAGCCATCCCATCTACTTGCCTCCCCATGAAACAGGGAAGTGAAAATGATGGAGTGAGAGTGATGCTCCTAGAACAGCTAGTCAGTGGCCAGGCTGCGGCTGGGAATCCAGGAGCGAAGACATTTCACTAGGACCCAGATGGTTCCTCAGGAGGATACCTTGAGCAACCAGGCGAAGTCAGGACTTCACTCTGAAACTCAACATGAGGGTCCCAGCTTCAAAGCAGGGACTGAACAGGTGAAGGAATAAACCTACCCTCCCCTGGCACCTGTTCTGTGTGAGGCACTGCTTGGTGCGGTGGAGGATTTGAAAACACAGAAACAAGGAATGAATTCATTATCACATGAAATATTTTTTAAATTTAATTTTCTCTCTCTATTATTATTATTATTATTATTATTATTATTATTGGGGATATTTTTGAGACAGGGTCTCCCTTTAGTCCCAGCTGTCCTGGAACTCACTCTGTAGACCAGGCTGGCCTTGAACTCACAGAGATCTGCCTGCATCTGCCTCCCGAGTGCTAGGATTAAAGGCATGCACCACCACACCCGGCACTAAAGATGGTTCTTAGCTGCCATGTGGGTGCTGGGAATTGAACCTGGGTTCTCTGCAAGAGCAGCCAGTGCTCTTAGCTGCTGAGCTATCTCTCCAGCCCCCATATGAAATATTAAGTAGTATCCCTAGAATGGACCTCAGCAATATCCTGCTGCTCTCCCCTGGTCCCAACAAAAATATGTGCTAATGACAGAATAAAGCAATGGCCCGAGATAGTATGTGAGGCCTGAAATAGTAAGAACTCTTGAGTACTTCTTTGTTCCAAGACCTCTGCTAACTCATGTGCATCTCAGTGCTATCCCATGACATGGGTGTTCTCCCTACAGGGAATTTTACATATGAGGAAATGGAGGTCGAGTCAAGGGCAGTCGCCATCTAGTGGGATTCACAACAGGTAGTGTGACCCAGAATTACCACTTACTACGTGCTAAGAAGTATTTTGAATTCAATCTGGGGTCAGCTGGAGAATGTGTGCAAGACCTTCCTCCCAGAAGCTCAAACTATAGCTTTTGAAAGGAATTAAGAGAGCCTTCAGCCCGAAGTTTTGTGAACATTTTTGATGAAGGCACAGCCTCTGATGGCTTTACCCTGCTCCAAAAAAGTGAAAGTTTTGTGAAAGGGCTGAACATCAACCACTGTCACATCATGGTCCTTAATTCTCCCATTGCTATGAGAATATTGTACCATACACGGACATTGTACAGCCCCTATCATCACCAGCTCAGACATCTCCATCATCGTCACCCACTCGATTACATCCACCATCATTACCATCTCTGCTTCAATCACCATTGCCTCTACCCTCACCACCACCATCACCTCCACTACAACCACCTCCCCCCTCCCCCTCCTCCACTCCTCCCCTCCTCCCCTCCTCCTCCTCCACAACCACCTCTACCTCCTCCTCCTTCTCCTCCACCTCCACCTCCTCCTCCTCTTCCTCCTCCTCCTCCCCTCCACTTCCTCCCCCTCCACAACCTCCTCCACCTCTACCTCCTCCTCCTTCTCCTCCATCTCCACCTCCTCCTCCTCTTCCTCCTCCATCTCCTCCATCTCCACCTCCTCCTCCTCATCCATCTCCTCAAACTTACTTTCCTCCTCTTCCTCCTCCAATCCTCCATCCTCCTCTCTCTGCTCTCCTCCTCCTCGCCCCTCCATCACTCTGCCGTCTATCTCCTCTCTCCACTCCTCCTCCTCCACTCTCTTCCGTCTCCTCCCGACCCACCTCCACTATAACACTCTCCTCCCCCCTTCGCCTCCCTTCCCCTTCCTCCCCTTCCCGCTGCCTCCTCTCGCCTCATCCTCCTTCACCTCTCTCTCCACTTCTGCTCATCCCTCCATCTCCACCTCCTTCTCGCCTCTTCTGGCCTCGGCCACCCACACCACTCCTAACTTATAACCACCTCCTCCCCTTTCCCCCTCCCTCCCCTACGCCCTCACCCCGTCCTCCCCTCCTCTCCCCGCAACCTCCAATATACCACCCTCCTCCCTCCCTCCCTCATCCTCCCCTCGGTGGCTCCCTCTCTCCATCCTGCCCCACCAACTCTCCACTTCTCCAGTACCACCTCAAATAACGCACCTCCTCACTCTCCCCCTCCCCCTCCCCTCCTCCTCCCCCTCCTCTCCTCCTCCACCCTCACCTTCTCCCCTTCCCTCCTCCCGTCCTCGGCGCTCCTCCCCTCCCTCCTCCTCGCACCCCCACCCCACTATAGACAGCACTCGTCTCCTCCCCTTCGCCCCTCCCCTCCCTCCCCTCCCCCTCCCCCTCCCCCTCTTCCTCCCCCTCGTCCTCCTCCTCCACCTCCACCACCTCCACTTCTTCCACCTCCACTGCTGCTGCTGCCATTACAGATTGTGAGTCAGGAAGAGCATGAAGAGATGCCACGCTTTCAAAAATGCTCTCTGCACAACCTGAAGAGGAGGCTGTCTGCAACTGACAGAGGTGGGGGTGCCGTGCGTGCCAGCCTGGTCCTTCGGTAATAACTGTGTGTCATAAATAGGATGTGGCATTTCAGAATTTCTTTAAAGCATTTCCTTTTGTTCAACTAATTTAATTTACCAAATGCTCCTGGGAAAGGGAGGAGGACCAAGATGCTGACTCCACATTTCCTGAAAAAAAAAATCAACGTTTCCTTTTTTAAAACTGCTCTCAAAGAAATTACACCTGATTGTTGTCTGCTGGCTCCCTCGAACTCTGCCTCTGTCAAAATCCTGCCCTGGCAGGTGTGAGGAAGAATAGATGCAGAACTTGAGTGAATACCCACATCTGTTTTCAGAAAAAGGGAACAGAAGCAGCACAGAAGGAAGTAAAAGAGATAATTGCTGGCTTGAACTACAATACATTTTACTTGTGGGCAGAGGGCCAGCTTACAGCAGGCGGAATATGCAGGCCCATCTTATTGGAATTCAGGGGTGGGCCTCCGTTCCTGTCCGGAGACAGCTGTAAACCAGCAGCCCATAGCATCACAATCAGGCACAGAGTTTTGTCAAGGAATGCTGATATGTACAGAAACAGCTTTGTCTGTGTCCCCTGCACCCCTGCCTGGTAAAATGACAGTCAATCTCTGATTCCAGATGACAAGGACTGGATAAAAACTTCAAACAAATGGCGACCTTTCCAAAGATTAATTTGTTTACCAACAAAATGTTCCCTCTTTGTCATCCGAAATGGGGGTGACCTTCACTTTGCCACATCTAAGCTGGGAGGATGCTGACTACAGTCATCTGTTAAGTTAACTCCATCTCAGCAATTATTCCCTTTTTTATTTTTAGTGACAAGAAGGGTTTATTAATTCGCTCTGCTTCTTGTTATGGTTTATAAATGCAACAAGCTCATTCTGAATTACTGCAGTGTAACATCAATTTGTTTAAATCTAATTCTGCTACCGTTGCCAAATTATGTTGTGACTGTAATTGTGGCCATATGCACGGGCTTAAAAGACAATCATGTTTTGAAATCGCCCCACCCCCCGTGCTTCTAGTATTTCTTCTAATCATTTGACATTAACACAATTGCCTCACTTTCCATTACTTTATCATCTCAGAAATGATTGTGCTTTCGGTGAGAGAGATTACTATGCACACACCGAGTGGAACAGTAAAGAATGAAGCTATGATTTGTGAAGTGTGGTTGCTACCCAACCAAGTTAGTGAGAAACACTGCATAACATATGACTCATAAAGTCTGGAAGTCATAATAGTATTAAATTCCACCTCATGAATAAATAAAAGGTTCTAAGTTTACATTGCATTATATATTTATTTATTTGGAAAGTGGGACCAAAGAACTGGTATAATTCTACAGCAACTCATATCTTGCCAAAAAGAAAAATGCTTTTATGATTCTTTTCTAGGTCATAACAGTTATAATCAGAGTTATTTGTGCAGCAATTCAAAGCCATGTTTTGTTTAGCTATTTTGTTATGCATTCATAATCATTCTTTTAAAATTCATGTTAACAGTTACATGTTTCAAGCCTTTTAAGAAACCCTTTTTATTTGAAAAAAATAAATCAAAGTCAAATTTTCTGCAGATCTTTTAGTGTGCTGCATTACAGGTCTAACTGGAACTGGATTCTATGGGTAAATACGAGCATTGCCAGAAATTTGTTTTTGCTTCCTTGTGCCAATAAGGACCCAGAAAACATGGAACAGGGTTGTTTGGGTTTTGTTTGGCGAATTTAAGATACTAAAACCACCAGCGGTCTGGCTTTTAATGCTTTTTTATAAATTGATTTTACCTAAGAGGGTCACAGAAAATAATGTTCCAGAGGCGTTCTGCGGCATGACTGGAGTGGGTCGGGGAGGGAGTACGTGTGTTTTCAGTACTCCAAAATCTTCCCTCAGCTCCTTATGGTGATGAAGAGCTAAGTGTTATCTCACCTCTTAATCAGATGGAAAATACTGCCAGATTCCAGGAACTAATGATGCAAATTGGATACCTATTCATATTTGTTCCACAAAATGCCTGAGATAATTTACAGGCATTTGACAAGCTGTTCGAGTTCCACAGAGACACAGAAACACGGCCTTGGCTTCTGGACGGAAATCTCCTCCTTGTGTCCAGAGGCATCCTAAAAGAAAGTCCTCCTTGACACTGCTGTTCCAGTTAGCCCACGTCACCATCTCAGGCACACGGACCCAGAGTGAGATAAGTTCTTTTAAAAACCTTTTTTGTAAGCAGTGAATCATAACTGCATTTTACCCCAAATGCTCTCTGTGGTTGTTTCAGACCAAATAACCAAACAGCCTCAAAGGAGTTTTTGAACAATTGGCCGTGTTATAAATCCAAATGAAAGCATTGTTTTAGTGCCATAATTTATCTAGACCAACAAAAAATGATAGGGTCAACCATTTTGACGGAAATGCCGATAGTATGAGTGAAGTCTACACAACAGGCATCCAACTGTAAAATGGTTTGGTATGAATTTTCATGGAATATTTTTTTATAAATGAAAGGATCTTTAATATACTACATGAATGTTGTATCATTTGTATGTCGCACAGGGCAAGAGCTTTCTCAAACACTCATTGTTCTGAAGACATGGTCCAGTCCCCACAGTGCTCTTTCTATTTGTAAATTATTACAAACATAAAAAATAACTAAGAGTCCACTGTAAAGTTAGGAGTCCTCTGAATTCCTTATTTAAGTCTGAATCTTAGAGTCATAAAGCAAAGCATAGCCCTCCCTACATCTCACAGTAGGCCTCTAAAAACTTCTACACTCATCAGAAAGTTTGCATGAAGTACAGCAGTTGCCCTGGGCTGCAAAGCCTCCGCACTCCACCAGCTAAGCCAATATTAATTCTAGACTGAAGAGGAAAACCAACATCAACAGAAGAGAAATCTGCTGCTGTCTGTGCAGCCAGAGAAATCATATTTTTATTTCAGGGGCTCTGGGGCTCATGGGAAACAGATAAAAACCCTTCACATTATTCATACTGACATTTTAAATAAAGTTTCAGCAGGAATAAAAATATCTAACTTTCTGGTTATTTCTTAGGCTATAAAAGTATTTCTATGATAAAGTGCTCTTAAACCAAACCTGTTAAAATAACATAAAGCACATATAAAGAGACCGAATATCTTTCAGAGTTACAGGAATGAAGTAAGCAGTTTGAAGTGTCTACAGAGGAAATCCTGAAGATTAATCTGAGATTGCTAAGCAAGTTAAAAATGATTAGGCAATTCCATCCTAAAATTAATCTTGCTCTTAGTTTTAATTTCACCCAAATATACACTTAAGAACTTCAAAAGAAGCCAAAGGTTATAAATGTGTTTTTCAAATATAGATTTCACCCTAGAAATCACTTTTAGTACTAGAAATGATTTCAACTAATTTCCAAGTTAAAAAGGAAGCATCTCTCCTAAATCTTCCAAGAAAATCCCTAACACAGAGAGACTCCAGCCTTCGTTTTTGGACATAGTAACACTGAGTCGGCAGCAAAAGCAAGCACAGATTCTGAGGTCTCCCCATGCAAATCCACATTTGATTATTTCTGCCTCTGCCTCTGCCTCTCATCACTTTGACACCATGAAAGACTTGCCTGCTTCAGATTCAGAGTACTATTCTTGGATTTCAGATTACTGCAGCAGGACACACCATTTGAACGGGAGGCGGTGGTGTGGTTCTGTTTGGCTTTTTCTAGTGGTAAGCCTACTACCCAAGATGTGAAATGTTCTAAATTTCTAGTGGTAAGCCTACTATCCAAGATGTGAAATGTTCTAAATTCCTCTACTAATTCTTTTTGTTGTCAACATACTCCTTGGTAAAATTATAGTACTACATTATCTAAGGACTAGCAATCAAAACAGAGAAATCGGAACAGGCTACAGATATAGATCTTTTTAAATAGATCTACATTTTGATAATCACTGCTAATTATAGACAGAACGAAAACCACTCCATTTCATTTTCCCCAAAATTTCCAAGGATGAAAGAATCACAGTCTTATTTAAAAATCTACATTATCTCAAAAAAAAAAAGCTACATTATCTCTTATGCTACTAATAAATGTCTTTAATTCTTTTTTTTTTAAAAAATTAAGAGTTCGTTAAAGCAACTAATTTACTTACATGTGGTTTTCTCTCATTAATATGTGGCAAACTGATCCCATAGCTTGTATTTACAGCAGTTCTGTGGTGAATGTTCTCAGGATCCTGCATGATTTTTACATTCATGTCTATCTTTGGCTGAAACAAAGAAACAATGAAACTTTTATGCAGGATGAACAAAAATGCTTGCTAACATTTTATATCCTCAGGGGAATGTAAGTTCTTAGAAAATAATGATTTTAATGTAATTCTCACTGGAAAAAAATATATATATTTGGATCTTTTATTTAGGCTACAAATTAATCCTTTTTATTTACAGAGAAGGAACTTTCACAGGTTTTACTCTATGCACCCTATTGTGAGCACAAAGACATCCTCAGACCTACTTCATTTGCTCTAAAAATAATGCTCAAAGTAAACCAGGCTGGACAAAGGACAAGAATACCTGGTCTGCATTGATTCTAGCTTTCCAGGTCAAGGTTCTGGTGAATGAAATCTATACTGCAGACACACAGGTAGAGGGCTCTCTTGGTCTGTTAATGCTGTCCCATGCCTCTAAGGACACAGGTAGACAGCAGCTCTGACTGGATAAATGTGTTTACCTCTCTGCAAAGATTTTGCCATCCTTACTGTAAAGAGTAATTTCCACCTTCGTTAGGAAAATAAATAAATAAAAGCATCTCGTTCAGATGATCCATTCTTCATTTTAAATGATTCCTATCAGTTACTGCAGAGATGCTTGAAATGAAATCACGAGCAGGGCTGGACGGCCATTGTGGAGGAGCGCTGGGAAGGGTGGAAGACCTGGGAGCAGCTCCACCAGGACTGTCGGGTGGGACTTGCATAAGCCGCTTCACCTGGAAGTCAGCCTCCGCCAACTATAACAGTTAGGCGTCCTGAGTTCTGGCACTCAATGGGAGTTTGGCACTTAGGCTCCAGGCAGTCACTCATTTCTGAAATCTTTTGTGACCTTTTTTTTTTTTTTTTTGGTCTTTTTCGAGACAGGGTCTCCCTGTAGCCCCAGCTGTCCTGGAACTCACTCTGTAGACCAGGCTAGCCTTGAACTCACAAAGATCCGCCTGCCTCTGCCTCCCAAGTGCTAGGATTAAAAGCGTGCGCCACCACGCCCGGCCTTTTTGTGACCCTTTTTAAAAATCAAAATATAATTTACACACTTGTGGGTTTTGATATATTCACAAAGATGCACAAGCATCACCACCATTTGGTTCCATAGCATTTTCCTCTTCCCCAAAATCACTCCTTGGTGCTACCCAGCCCCGGAAGCCGCTAGTGCACTGTATTTCATTACAATGGAGCACAGTACGAGAACTTTGTAACTTTGGGGAGGGGGGATGTTTTACTTTTTGTTTGTAAGTTTTGTTTGTTTGTTTTTTGAGACAGCGTCTCCCAGAAGCCCAACTGCCCTGGAACTCAATAATGTAGACCAGGCTGGCCTCAGTCTCATAGACATCTGCCTGCCTCTGCCTCTCCAGTGTTGGGACTAAAGGTGTGTGCCATCATTCCTGTTGTGACTTTTATTTTTTTTTTCTTTATTTTTTTTTTTAAATTTTTTTTTATTAATTTTTTATTTATTTCTGTATGTGTACGAATGTATTGTCTGCATGCAAGTCTGTGCACCCGTGTCGTGCAATGCCGCGGAGGTCAGAAGTGGGCGTCGGATTCCCCTGGAGCTGGAGTTCTCCTGGAGTTGGAGTTTCAGACGGTTCTCAGCCGCCATGTGGGTGCTGGGGATCGAACCCGGGTCCTCTGCAAGAGCGGTCGGCGCTCTTAACCGCTAGGCCATCTCTCCAGCCCCGTGACTTTTATTTTTAAAGGAAGTACTGGGAGCAACCTTGAAAACCCAATTTGGGTTCAATTAAGTATCTTCGTTCTGAAGGTGATCTGAGGCAACTCTTATGGTTGCAGGGCCGGGTGTGGTGGCACACGCCTTTAATCCTAGCGCTCGAGGGCTGGAGAGATGGCCTAGCAGTTAAGAGCGCCGACGCTCTTACAGAGGACCCGGGTTCGATCCCCAGCACCCACATGGCGGCCAAGAACCGTCCAAAACTCCAATTCCAGGAGAACTCCAGTTCCAGGGGAATCCGACATCCTCTTCTGACCACCGCAGCATTGCACGACACGGGTGCACAAACCCGCATGCAGACAGTTCATTCATACACATACAGAAACAAATAAAATTAAAAAAATTTAATCCTAGCGCTCGGAAGGCAGAGGCAGGAGGATCTCTGTGGGTTCAAGGCCAGCCTGGTCTACCGAGTGAGCTCCAGGCCAGCTGGGACTAAAGGGAGAACCTGTCTCAAAAAGACAAACAACAAACAAACAAACAAATAAAATGGTTGCAGTAGCCAGAGGAGTCCACAATTCACCTATTTCTTTGAACATAAGCACTCATAAACAGCCTGAGGTCTAAGTGAAGAAGAAAGCTACAAAAGTACATAGGGAATCGATCCTGTCTAGATGAAATATTTCTATGAACTCCAAATTTTCATTCTGTTTTTCTACAGATCCTTAATAATAGCCAAATCTCCAAATAACTGCCCTCAACTGCCCTCTTTATTTAACCCATGAGGGGATACATGTCGCAAGCAAGACATGTCTTATGACTTTTTCCTTTAAGTGCTATGGTGGCGGAAGTATCAAAGAGCCCAGTTACAGAGGGCTTTCGTTCTGTGGCTAACCCAGACACCCAGAACTGCTTGAAAAGAAGTGCTTCTTTTAATGAAATTAATACCTGAACATAACTTTTTCCTTCTTAATTAAACTTTCAGGATAATTTCCATCCTACTATAAGGATTAGGAAATTGCTAATATATATTATTTTGACTGGATGTGGTTTCTGTAATTAGGGTGCTTTAAGGATGTGTACTGTGGATACAGTTGATGGTAATAGCTTCATCTATCATGTCTCAGCTTCGTTAGAACTTTTAATTCTGGGATCATTGGTTCAGTAGACTGGAGTGATTTTCTTATTTTTATTATGCTCCATCAACTTAGTGTGGCTATAGGATTGGCTTAGGAGGAGATGGCCAAGCACAGTGTCGCTGTGGATGCTGGCACTAAGACCCAGTTGTTCTCTGCCCATTTTGTATTTCTTTTTTAAAAATTTATTTATTATTTTTATGTGTATGAATGTACTATCTGCATATAGGTTGGTGCACCCATGTTGTGCAATGCCATGGAGGTCAGAAAACGGTGTCGGATTCCCCTGGAACTGGAGTTAAAGACTGTTCTCAGCCACCATGTGGGTGCTGAGAATAGAACCCGGGTCCTCTGCAAGAGCAGTCGGTGCTCTTAACCACTGAGCCATCTCTCCAGGGCACCCCCCCCCCCATTTTGTATTTCTGAGACACTGAACACAGATATCTAAAACGAAGTCAGTGATTAAATAGAAGTGCAAAAGAAATGCTTGGGACATTGATTCTTATTTTTGGCTCCTAAAACAATGGGAAAGGTCTTTAACCTTATTATATTATATTCACTATTTATCCTTATTATATTCACTATTTTGGCACCAAAGCATGGATTTATCAAAATGATAATATGTAGCCTGCATAATTTAATTTCCCTTTAAAAATATATTGATGGGGCTGGAGGGGTGGCCAAGTGGTTAAGAGCACCGACTATTCTTGCAGAGGACCCGGGTTCAATCCCCAGCACCCACATGGCGGCCGAGAACCATCCAAAACTCCAATTCCAGGAGAACTCCAGTTCCAGGGGAATCCAAAACCCTCTTCTGGCCAATCCGACACCCTCTTCTGACCTCCATGGCATTGCACAACACAGGTGCACAGACCTAAATGTAGACAGTGCATTCATACACATAAAAAAAAATTTAAATAAATAAATGAATAAATAATATTGAAAGCCAGGTGTGGCGGATCTCTGTGAGTTCAAGGCCAGCCTGGTCTACAGAGTGAGTTCCAGGCCAGCTGGGGCTATAGGGAGACCCTATCTCAAAAAACAAAAACAAAAACAAAAAAACCCAACTTGGGCTGGATGTGGTGTGTTGGTGCATGCCTTTAATCCCAGTACTTGGGAGGCAGAGGCAGGATCCCTGTGAGTTCAAGGCCAGCCTGGTCTACATAGTGAGCTCCAGGCCAGCTGGGACTAAAGAGAGACCCTGTCTCCAAAAGACAAAAAAAAAAAAAAAAAAAAAAAAAAAAAAAAAAACTCTGGGGCATGGTGGCACATGCCTAACACTCAGGAGATGGAAGCAGGATTAGGAATTCAAGGTTAGCCTTGACTACAAGAAATCCTGCCTCAAAAAAGAAATAAGATAAAAAATAAAACCAAAAATAGGGCTGTCAAAATGGCTCAGTGGATACAGGCACTTGCTGCCAAGCCTTACAATCTGAGTTCAATCTCTGGGGTCCACACGTTTGAGAAAGAAAATAGATTCCTGAGGGCTGTCCTCTGGTGGCTACATGCAGGCTATGGTGTGTGTGTGTGTGTGTGTGTGTGTGTGTGTATACACACACACACACACATACACACTAAATATTTTTAAAGCAAAATAAAAATATATTGTGCTGCTTGGGTGTGGTGGCACATGCATTTAATCCCAGCACTCATGAGGCAGAGGCAGGAGGATCTCTGTGAGTTCAAGGCCAGCCTGGTCTTTATAGGGCATTCCAGGCCAGCCAGGGCTACATGGTGAGACCCTACGGGATAAAAACAACCAAAAAAACCCCCCAAAAAACAAGGGGCTGGAGAGATGGCTCAGCAGTTAAGAGCACTGGCTGCTCTTGCAGAGGACCTGGGTTCCATTCCCAGTACCCACATGGCAGCTAAGAACTGTCCTAACTCCAGTTCCAGGTGATTCAATACCCTTTTCTGACCTCCATGGGCATGGCATGACACTGGTGTATTTACATACATGCAGGCAATACACACACATGCATAAAATAAAAATAATAAATAAGATATTTTTTTAAAAACAAAACTCAAAAAATCCTAAACAAAGAAACACATATAGGGTGGGGTTTGCTGCTCAGGGTAGACTGCTTACCTAGCATTTGAGAGACCCTGGACTTGATACTGAGCAATGAATAAAAATCTGAAGGTATCTACATTTAGATACCATCAGCATATCAGATGACTTTACTGAAACTCACTTCATAATAGAGTCAACACTGAAATCTGTCTTACAAACAATCTGTAGGTATATTCAAGAAACTGTATATTAGCTTAGACTTGAATTATTGGATACAATAATGAGGGTTTTTTTTCAAGAAAAATAATCATAGATTTTTGTAAAGGAAATTAATCATTCCATTAAGCAGAAAACCATGCTGTGGAAGATGATCTCTTTTTTTTTTTTTTAACAGCAGTAAGAGAAATATCAGAAATAACTTGAGAAATTTTTCTTAAATTGGTCAGGAAAAGACAGCAATTTATTTAATCTATCTTGAGTCACTAAACAATCTAAACTTTGTATTCTCTCCTTTTGATAGTAATTACAAGCAGATTTATCAAATGTGACTCTCATTTAGACTTCGGTTTGTAAGAACAAAAGTTATTATCAGAGCCAATTACTGTTTTACCTACTTGGCTGCACAGAAGCAGGGAGCTCCATCTTCGTCTCATCAGTGATTTTGTAGTATTTATTTTATTACTATGCCCACAAAGCTATATAGGAAGGAAATAGCTTATGCTATTAAAACTAGCGCTGGAATACAAGAGGCAAAGGTTGCTCTTAGAAGAACTTCTGAATTAAAAACACTAGGCAGCATGTAATGCCAGCTCCCTAGACATGGGCAGCCCATAAAATGACACACATCTGAGCAGCAGCCCCACACAGAGTAATCAAAATTGAAATGCTTCACAAACAAAGTTGAGAGAAGCTATTTCCTAAGTTACAGTATTATCAGCATCACATTATTCTCAACAGTGTCTGCCGCAAGTAATGTCCTCCAAAGTGGAGATTGCTTAATTCCGTAGTCCCACTGGTATAGGACATCTGCCATTTAAACCTCAAAACTGGAAAAAAAGACAAATGGGACACTCAGTCACCTTAACTCATTCTCTCCACCATTATAATATATACATTGGAAAGAACAATAGACATCCAGTCCCAGTCTGAGCCACATGATTTAGATTTCCCATTTGTAACATGGGGGATAATACCAGACTTCAGAGGGTCATTTGGGAGGTTCAGATGACTAATGTATGTTGAGTAGCTTGCAAATTATAAAGAGCTTTTCAGGGAACAACTTGGAAGGAGTGCCTGCTGGTCAAAAGAGAAAGATAACTGCAGTGGACTGAAACGCTCCAAATACATTAAAATCCGTGAGTTCTTAATATCCTTCCCCCAAAATACCTAATGATAACCTTAACAAATTAGCTTGACACTTGAAAAAATCAAAGAAGGAATCAAGCATTTAGTCTATTTTTCTAGAAAAAAATGAAAAGAAAGGAATGAGGGAAAGAAGGGAGAGAGACAGCTCAAGAAAGTATGGAGAGATGAAGAATGGCAAAATCAGGAAATCCTTCAAACTACACGGGTGATGATTACATGGGCTACCTTGTATCTTTGTGTCTACTCAAAAACACAATTTCTTAATAAGTCATCAATTAAGGTATAGTTTAAATGTTTCAATTAAATCCTGCTAACATCTTGGCACTAATGTCCTACTCTTGTTTTTGTTTGTTTGTTTGTTTGTTTGGGTTTTTTCGGTCTTTTCGAGACAGGGTCTCCCTGTAGCTCTGGCTGTCCTGGAACTCACTCTAGACCAGGCTGGCCTTGAACTCACAAAGATCCGCCTGCCTCTGCCTCCCAAGTACTAGGATTAAAGGTGTGCGCCACCACGCCCGGCTAATGTCCTACTCTTACTCTATGGCTTCTTCCCCCGTCTCCTGTCAGGGCTGGAAGGACAGATCAGCAGAAACCCCTCACAGGTTCGGCACTGCCAACTGACTCCACCCTGCTTCCAAATAGCCCGCCTGAAGTTTCAGGTTCATGAAACTGTGAGGCTTATCCACTGCTTTTCACACGTGTCCATCCTGTTTTCTGAGAACTGGAGACTAGAAGAAGGCAGGGAAATGAGACCCAACCCCCTTCAGTTGCTGTTATAGGCAAGTACTGTCATCCCCAACCACTTCAGTACTTAAAGAGGAAGTATGGGCCAGCTTCCCTCCCTGCCAGTGAGGGAAGCTGCTTCAATGACTGCTCAAGGCTGAGTGACCTGCAAGTGAGGAGAGAGGATTTGCTTTGTCTTTCCATCACAGTAGGCCACCAGGTTCTAAAGGAGTGTTAGTGGATTTGCTCCTGACTGCACACTCTCTCTGTCCATCAGATCTCATTCTTTCTGTTCCCCATGGGCACTAAGGTGGCCCATGATGTGACACCTGTGCACAGCTCTGCAGCGGCCCTGTGCTGGCCTGGAAATGAGGCTCCTTGCAGGCTCCTGTGTAGAAGGCTTGGTTCCTAATGCAGCAGTGCTGGAGACTGACCTAGAAGGGACTGATCACGAGGCCTGGGATTCCTCAGTGGACTCATCTGTTGATGGAGTCACAATTTGACAGTGTTATAAGAGGTATCAGAAATTAGGAGTTGGAGGAAGGAAGTCTTGAGGAGAATCAATCAATCTCTCTCCTCCCCTCCCTCCCTCCTTCTCTTCTGGCTGCAATGAGGTGAGCAACTTTGTTTTACTGCACCCTTCTACCATAATGTCCTGTCTTACTATGGCTTAGAAACAATGGGGGCAGCTGATCACAGACTGAAATGATGACCCTAAAAACATCTTTCTTCCTTTCAGATTGTTTCTCTTGGTGAAGAAAATAATTAACACAGCCCCTTGGGATGGGGCTCTGGGCCTCCATTCCAACTTCTTGTGCTTTTCTGCCTCTAAGCTTTGACAGGAATGTCCCCCACCTCTAAAATCCCCAACGGTCCCCACAGGGCGGCACAGTCTTCCTCCTTCCCAGGACTGGGCCCTCTCCTTGTATTCTGCTGTATTCGTGCTGAGGACCAGGTGTCTCCACCCCAGAGCTCCCCACCCCACCCAGGCCTCTGTGGGCGAAGCGGCTCTTTTCTCTTTTAAGGAGGAAGCTCTGCTCTTCAGTGGCTTTGGGACACATCCTTCCTCAAGCTGAAATCGGACCAGCACAGCCTCCTCTGCGAGGTCTCCCTTGAAACTTGCCTGTCCTTTTCTCTTCCTAAAAACATTCATTTCATCAACTCAAACATTTATCGAGATCCTGCTACATGCTGGGAGCAAGAAAGAGAAAGTCCCTGCCCACAGGGCTTTTGCATTCTTCAAGGAGAGAAAAGAATCAGTCAATAGACACAAAAGCAGGTATATTATTAATTTCAGATTGATGTGTGTGCAAATAAATTCACTAGGATAATGGGAGGGAGAATAATGGGGGGCGAGCTGGGTATGTCAGTCAGGCTGGGACAGCCTTTCCGAGGAATGGCCATGGAGACCTAGGTGAAGACACCTAGCCAGCCAGGTAAAGACCCAGGAATGACTGAGAAGGGAGAAACAGGACTGAGTGGGGATGAATGCAGAGGCCCAGGCTCTAGAGGCCTTCATGTGATGGGAATGCTTTCTCCACTGTGGCAAAAAGGAAAGCAGGGTAAACCCAGACATACAAAGATCAAAGATCAGCGGATTCGGTAATAGAGAGGTTAGGCATTTTCTCCCTATATATGACTGAATGCTAGAAAACAATATGTGTTTAAACAAGGTAGAGTTTAGCTCCTTCATGTCTGTGAAGTCCAGAGCTATTAAGAGCTAGTTGGAAGCCCATGACATAACTAGGGACCCTCCCCCTTCCAGGTCAGCACTCTGCTGCACCTAACCTGTGGGCCTCCTTGCAGTCTAGAATTGCTGCTAGAGTTCCAGCTATCACAGTTATCACTCCGGATAGCAAAAATCAGGAAAGGGAAGAAAGGGTCAAAGGGCACAAGCCACTTTCTTTTAAAGAGGTTCCCTGAAAACTGCCTATAACAGTTCTCTTTCCATTTCAATATCTAGTACATAGTTATAAAGTTATGAGTGAGGGGAATATAGTCTTCATGTTAGGCAGTCATATTTCTAGCTAAACATTTATTAAATTTATTTAAAGGGGATAGCAGACCCTGACTCAGAAGAAGAGGTGGATCTCATTTGATTCCATTTCCTTTGTTCAATGAATATAAAAGAGAGAAAAGGGTTGCAAGCTAGAAGAGAGAGGAAAAGTTCAAATAACTGTCTCGAAGAATGAGAGTGATTTGATGCAGAAAACTGATAGCATTTCTGGACTGAGTTCAGTATTCACTTGGAACCTGGGGTCACCAAGCTGAAGTGGGAGCAGCCGGCAGGACCAGGAGATGTCCCTGAGCCACACTCTACTGCTGCTGCAAACCCAGAGCAGCACAGCAAGGAAGGCTGGGAGTTGAGGAGGGGTCCTTAGTCTTTACATGCAGCATCATCCTGAATATAGTCATGGTCCTGTTAGCAACAGAGGACCAGGGATAGGCATTGAATAGGAAACTAACAGCTCTGCTGTGACCGTGGAAGGTCATGTGGCTGAGGAGAAAGAGATGAGAAAGTGGTGAGTGGTGAGGTCAGGATAGGCCAGTGAATGAATGGTCCTCAGCGTTGAGAATTGCTGCAAGAGCGGACTGTGAGCAGGCACCCTGGGCCACAGAGGTCAGAGGCTGCCAAGGTCAGAGGCTGCTGGAATCAGATCTCAGAGGTGATGCATTTCTTGGTTCTGACCACGCCAGGCCTCAGACAGGTACAGGCGAGCTCCACCAGGCAGTTTCTCCTCACCTGCCACGGGCCGGTGCCTCGCTGCCTGTCTAGGGCCTGTATGTGGCAGCACTGAGATCCCGTCTCCAGCACTCTACCCCAAACATCTGAGATGAACTAGAACATTGGTGAGAAGAGTGGCTACTGTGTTTGTGTTCTTACACTGCTACAGTGACACAATTATTAGCTGACAAAGGTGACATTCTGTGCAACTTCTAAATAAATAAATTACATTTATTTATTTGTAGGAAGAGCGGGAAGTACATGCCGCGGTATGCATGTGGAGGTCGGAGGACAGCTTTGACTGGTTCTCTCCTTCTGCCATATGGGTCCCAGTGATCCAACTCGGGTTGTCAGGCTTGGCAGCAGGCTCCTTTACTCATTGAGCCATCTCGTTGCTAGCCAACTTTTTTTCTTTATTTGTTTATTTTTTAAGGGATTCTACAATATAAGAGCACAGTTGTTTTCAGGTCACATTGACGTTACTGTTTGCCATACAATTAGGTAATTGGTGCTAGCATCCACACATGAGGGATACCATTTGTTGTTTGTTTTTCTGGGACTGTGTTACTTCGCTCAGCATGACGTCCTCTAGCTCCAGCCATTTACCTGCAAAGCTCATGATGTCATCTTTCTTTACTGCTGCATAGAACTCCATTGTGTAGATGTACATTTTCTCTATCCACTCGTCAGTTGAGGGGCACTTGGGTTGGTTCCAGCTCCTTGCTATTATGAAGAGAGCTGCAATAAACATGGCTGTGCATGTATCTCTGCAGTAAGATGAGTCTTGTGGGTATATACCCAGGAGTGGTATGGCTGGGTCAGGTGGCAAGTTCATTCCAAGTCTTCCAAAGGTTTCTCCACACTGCTTTCCATAGTGGCTGTAGGAGTTTACATTCCCACCAGCAGTGGATGAGTGTTCCCCTTTCCCCACAACCTCTCCAGCACTTGGTATCATTTGTTTTCTTGATCATAGTCAGTCTTGTTGGAGTAAGATGATATCTTAAAGTGGTTTTAACTTGCATTTCCTTAATTATTAGCGACGTTGAACCAACTTTTTAAAAATAGACTCCTGCTATATAATTTAAGCTGGCCCTGAACTCACGACCCCAGGATTTACCTGTTAACTTTTACATAAAGAATTAAATCTTGGTTTAATACTTGATAGACTAAGGCCCAAACTATCTTCAGCAGTTTTCAGAGTTCAGAACGTTCTGTTCCAGTTTTTCCGCACACAGGCTGACACTAGCTCCGTGATCCTCTTCTCTTACTGTGTTCCTCTCAGGTGTTGGTGGCTAGGGAACGCTGCTCTGCTGCCCATCAGGAGCTGACACCTCTGGCAAGCTGGGGGACACTGTGTTTTAAATTGCAGTGGCACCTCTGAGATGTTACTGAACTATGGTATACAGTACAAAAAATCTGAGTAGCAGGCCAGCAAGATGTGAAGCAGGCTGCCCATGCCAAGCCTGATGACCACATTCAATCCCCAAGACCCCCATGGTAGGAGGAGATAACTGACTCTGACCTTCATGTGCACACTGCAGCTCACGTACCCCACATCCCAAACACAAAATAAATAAATGTAAAAAAAAACCCCGATAACAACTTATAGTTCTAGAAAAGATTATATAAATAAAAAATATGCAGCTAATCAAATCTTCTCATGGAAATAGTATTAGGGGAGTCTAGGCTTAAAGGTCTATTTTTAAATTTATTTTAAATGTATGAGTGTATTGCCTGCATATATGTAAGTGCATCCATGCTGTCCAATGCCCGTGGAGGCTAGAAGAGGGCATCAGATCCCCTGAAATTAGAATCACAGATGGTTATTAGCCACCACGTGGATGCTGGGAACTGAAGCTGAGTCTTTGCAAGAGCTGCCAGTGCTCTTAATTGCTGAGCTATCTCTCCAGCCCTTAAAGGCCTGTTTTGTATGCTCGTTTTTAATAGACAACCCCAAATATAATAATCATCTGTTTCATTAGTTACAACTTAGATAGACTATAAAGTATAAACTTCATATATATATATATACATATACTCACATACATATATACATATATGCCAAATACATTACAGTGATTTCTAATAAAAGCATTGCATGTGATAATCTCCTAATGTGTTGTACATAATTCTAATGTGGCTCATAATTGTCATGTCAGTGTCATAGGAAGTGGAAGGCCACTTTTGCAAGCCAGGAGTATGTCCTAAGGTTCACTGGAAAAGTTTACAGGAACATACCTTAGGAAAATTCTGGAGATAGACCCATTTGTGTGTAGAATCAGAAATATATATATAATATATGTGTGTGTGTGTGTGTGTGCACGTGCGCGCGTGCGTTCTACAGCCTCTTTTTCATTATAAATTTTTCTGTGACTCAAGTTTTCATATTTCTCGTAATGGAAGAAAATCCAGGATGTGAGGTCAAACAGATCTGAGCTGGAACCTGGACTCTGCCACTTCTTAATTTAAGGTACTCTCGTCTGTCATCTTTAGTCTCCTTGCTGGTAAGATGGGCAGTGATAATTCCTTTCCTTAGAATGCTGTAAGGAGACTGTGAGATCCCATCCTCCAAGCTGACGCAGGCTGCTAAGTGTTCCCCCCACCTTTGCCCTTCCATACTCCATTCCCAACCCAGCTGTGCGGCTGACAGAGAGAGCCTTTCCCATGGCATATCGGATGGGGCTGGTCCTCTGGCCATATGCCTCCAGCAGCTGTCCATTCACTCAGTGTTACCCACATCCTCACAGTAGTCTGCAACAGGGATTCTTAAACTTTTCCACTTGCTATGTCTTTTCACCTGAGAAATTTTTACATGAGCCCAAGTATATAGATATATAAATCAAACATTTGCTAGTAAAAATTCATAAACAAATCTATTTTAAAAACTTCTTGGTATATTAGCTTGCAGTTTATTAAAGAAGCAAACAAAATAACGTAATGAGATGGGTGTCATTTATTTATTTATTATTTATTTGTTTGTTTGTTTGTCTTTTTGAAACAGGGTCTCCCTATAGCCCCAGCTGTTCTGGAACTCACTATGTAGACCAGGCTGGCCTTGAACTCATAGAGATCCACCTGCCTCTGCCTCCTGAATACTGGGATTAAAGATGTGTACCACCTTGCCCAGCCAATTCCTTCTGTCATTTTGTACTATGTATTCATGCAAAGCATCAGTCTCAGCGTTGATGATTATAAAATTTAAATATCCATCAACTCTGAAAGACATCAAAGATGCTTTGTGTCCTGTAGTATCAAATATTCAGTCAAGAAGCAACAATGGTATTAAAATTTTTTAAATTTTTTTATTATTTATTTTTTGTATGTGTATGAATGTACTGTCTGGATAGGTCTGTGCACCTGTGTCATGCCATGCCGCGGAGGTCAGAAGAGGGTGTTGGATTCCCCTGGAACTGGAGTTCTCCTGGAACTGGAGTTACAGATGGTTCTCAGCCGCCATGTGGGTGCTGGGGAATGAACCCAGGTCCTCTGCAAGAGCAGTCGGCGCTCTTAACTGCTAGGCCATCCCTCCAGCCCCCGTATTTAAATTTTATAATCATCAATGCTGGGACTGATGCTTCGCATAAATACATAGTACAAAATGACAGAAGTATATTTAGGGCATTTCAGAAATCAATCACTGGAAATTCTGTCCTACTTTTAAACCAAAATTCATTTAACAAGGTTTTATGAAATTAAAGCCAGAGATTCAAACTGCAACTTTTTTTATAAAATATTTTTATTGATGTTTTAAGTATTTCATACAACATTTCTCAGCCCAATTTAGACGCATTCCCCTTTCCATGCCCCCCGCCCCACCCAAGTTCATGCATTTTGCCATACATGTCTTGCATATTTTCTCAGTTTTTTAAAAGTTTTTTGCTGCAGAGGTGTATTGTTTTGGGCAGATTTCAGTCAGTTCTTTGACCCAGTCCTTTTTTTGTTGTTGTTCCCTCCCATTTGTATTGCTCCAAAATATGCATATATAGATACACCACACATATACCAAAATTATGACCTCTGAAAATAAACTGTATGTTAATTCCAAAATATATTTAGGAATTCACATTTTCCCTTTAATTTTATATTACTCTAAAATATGAATATATACCCTCCACCCATACACTGAAATTACAAAGTCTGAAAATAAGTGATAAGTTAATTCTAGAGCCCATTAAAGGATTCAGATTATAACAGCACAGATACAAAGAAATATAACATTAATATTGCTCAGCTTGCCTTTCAACTAGGGATTTGGTGCTACCATCCACAAATGAGGGATATCATTCGTTTGTGTTTCTGGGACTGTGTTACTTCATTTAGCATAATGACTTCGAGTTCCATCCATTTACCTTCAAAGTTCATGATGTCATCTTTCTTTACCACTGCATAGAACTCCGTTGTATAGATGTACCACATTTTCTTTATCCACTCATCAGTTGAGGGACATTTGGGTTGGTTCCAGCTCTTTACTATTGTGAAGAGAGTTGAAATAAACATGTATGTGCATGTATCTCTGTGGTAGGATGAGTCTTCTGGGTATATACACAGGAGTGGTATGACTGGATCAGGTGGTTCACTTCAAGTCTTTTAAGGGTTCTCCACACTGCATTCCATAGTGGTTGTACAAGTTTATATTCCTACCAGCAGTGGATAAGTGTTCCCCTTTCCCCACAACCTCTCCAGCATTTGGTGTCTTTTGTTTTCTTGATCCTGGCCAGTCTTATCAGAGTGAGATGATATCTTAAAGTGGTTTTAATTTGGATTTCCTTAATTATTAGCAATACTTTTTAAAAGATGTTTCTCAGTCATCTTTACTCCATCTTTTGAGTTTTCTTGTTTTTTGAGTACTTTATTTATTCTGGATGTTAATGCTTTGTCAGATGTATCACTGGTGAAGGTTTTCTCCCACTCTGTGGGTTTTCTCTTTACTTTATTGATTTCTCTTTACTTTATTGATCCACTTCACTGTACAGAATGTTTTTTGTTTGTTTTTGGATTTTTTTTCTCGTTTGGGGAGGTTTTTAGTCTTTTTGAGACAGGGTCTCCCTTTAGTCTCAGTTGGCCTGGAGCTCACTATATAGACCAGGCTGGCCTTGAACTTACAGAGATCTGCCTGCCTCTGCTTCTTGAGTGCTAGGATTAAAGAAGTTTTTTGTTGTTGTTGTTGTTGTTGTTGTTGTTATTGTTGTTGTTGTTTTTAATGAGGTCCCACTTGTCAATTGTTGACCTTATTTCCTGCATGGCTGCTGTTTGATTTAGAAAGTCTTTTCTTTGCTTATGTCTTGTAGGTTGCTGCCAATATTTCTTTGATCACCTTCAGAGTTTTGGGTTTCATGCTGAGGTCTTTGATACATTTGGCATTGATTTTTGTACAGGGTGAGAGGTAGGGGTTTAATTTTGTTCTACAAATGATGATCCAGTTTTCTCACCACCATTTGCTGAAGATGCTATCTTTCCTCCATTGAGTCTTTTTGGCCCCTTTGTCAAATATGAGGTGGCTGAAATTGTATGAGCTCAAGTTTGGATCTGTTTTTGTGCCAGTACCAGGCTGTTTTTATGACTATAGCCCTGTAATATAGTTTGAAATCTGGTAAAGTGATCCCCCCTGAATTGCACTTTTTGTTTAGGGTTGCTTTAGCTATTCGGGGTCTTTTGTTTTTCCATATGAATATAAGGATTTTTTTCCAAGTCTGTGAAGAAACTTGGTGATTTTAATTGGGATTGCATTGAACTTGTATATTAATTTGGGTAGAATGACCATTTTTACTATATTAATTTTTCCAATCCATGAGCACGGGAGGTCTTTCCATCTTTTGATGTCTTCTTCAATCTTCTTCTTCAGGGGTACAAATTTTTTTGTCACTATAATTTCAATTGATGCAGAAAAGCCTTTGACAAGATCCAGCATCCTTTCATGTTTAAAGTTCTAGGAGGAATTGAACTAGAGGGAACATTCCTCAACATAATCAAATCCATGTACAACAAACCCACTGCCAACATCATCCTAAATGCAGAAAAATTAGAAGCATTCCCCCTAAAGACAGGAACCCAGCAAGGATGCCCCCCATCAGCACTCCTCTCCAATATTGTGCTTGGAATGCTTGCTAAGGCAATAAGGCAAGAAAGGGAAATTAAAGGAATACTAATTGGAAAAGAGGAAGTCAAACTATACCTTTTTGCAGATGATATGATAGTTTACCCAAGGGGTGCTAAAAACTCCACCAGAAAGCTGCTAGAAATAATTAAGAGTTTCAGTAAAGTGGCAGGATACAAAATTAACATAGAAAAATCACTAGCCTTTCTTTATACCAACAACAAGCAACTGGAAAAGAAATATAAGGAGACCTTCCCACTCACAGTAGCCTCAAAAACAATAAAATACCTAGGAACAAATTTGACCAAAGACACCAAAGATCTCTTCAAACTGTAACTTTTTAAAATCAAACATCCAAGCACTATACCCAAAATAAACTAATTGGAACTTTTCATGCTTCAGAGTAACAGTAGGCAAATATGAAGTCTTGGTTTTCTCTAATTTAGTCATTCTTTCTCTAAAACAGAAACCTTTGCATGCACGGAAGAAACACTGCAGTTCATAGCATGCAACAGTCTTGCATCTGAGCTGAGATGTCTCAGGCAGCATGCGATGTGAAGGCATGCACAGTGTGAAATGTCAAGCGATGAGTTCAGAAGCTGCAGTGAGGATGCAGAATGCAGCACGGGTGAGCCACTTTGAGAAGCACTCAGTCCATGATGTGTTTAATTTTGAACTGGGTTTTGGTCATTACATATTCAGAACTATTTCACTATTGTCAAGTTTTCTGTCATTCCTAAATTCAGTTACAGACCCCAGATGGGGTCACAACCACAGTTTAGGAAGCCGTGGTCTACAAGATCTGGAGGATCCTTGATTTTTCTCGTTCTTTTCCCCTCACACGCTCTCCTTTCTTGCCGCTCATGCTCCCAGTGTCAGGGTCTTACACAGGCTGCTTCCTCTGCTGGGAATACCACTGCTCCTGTGGCTTGCTCCCCACAGCTGTCACATTTCTGCCCCAGTACCACCTTACACATCAGACCATCCCAGCGCTTCCTCCATTCCCCAGCTTTCACCTCACCAGCGTGCTGTATATTTACTCCAAGTTGCTTGGGTTTTGTCTTTAGTTTTCCTAATCCTTCCCCTATACCAACTAGAATGTGAGCTTCATGAGAGCAGAGAGATTGAAAGCTATTGCCTGAGTCAGTGCCTAGCACAGCAGGTACATAGTGGGGGTTGATAGGTACTGCTAAGAAAGACAATGAACAGGGGCTGGAGAGATGGCTCAGTGGTTCAGAGCACCGACTGCTCTTGCAGAGGACCTGGGTTTAATTCCCAGCACCCACATGGCAGCTAAGAACCGTCTTTAACTGCAGTTCCAGGGGAATCTGACACCCTCTTCTGACCTCCGCAGCATTGCACAACACTGGTGCACCAATCTACATGCAGACAGTACATTCGTACACATTAAAAAATAATAAATTTTAAAAAATTTAAAAGAAAGATGATGAAGAACTAACACGGCACTCACTATGAGTTGGGTGTGTTCGAAATACCCCATCTATTAATCTGTGTACCTGATGACATCTCTAAAAACTCTGTACTATCACCACTCTCATTTTGCACATAAGGAGTCAAGGCACAGGGAGGTCAGTCACTTACAAAGTATAAACTGGCCAATCCTGGAGCCAGAATGTAAGTTCTTAGTTCTAACCATGTGCTGCCCTGCTTAGAGCCCATTCCAGGTGCCAAACTGTCTAGACACAGGTAGCAGTTACAAACTAAAGTGTCCCTGCTTTAGAAGTAAAATAAATACAACAGAGAAACCTCAGTAGATCCAGGTTTAGATAAAAGAGCAGTAAATGACAATTGGAGAATCACTGGAGTGATCCAAGTAGGACATCAAGAATTACTGTTGACTTTTCTAAGCAAGATAATGATCCAGCAAATCAAGAAATAACTCGTTTTAAAAGATACATATTAAAAGCATTAGGAATGAAATGTCATTGGGCCTGTACTTTAAAACACTTCAATAAAAATTGATGAAGCAAAACTGGTAAAGGTTAATGATTGTTAAATTTATGTAGAGGAGGTGGCCATTCATAGACTGTTTTTGTTACTATCGTAGTCTGTGCAGGATGCTACAGCCAAGCCCCAGACCCTGGGTTCCTTATAGACTAGGAATCTAAGAGCAAAGCTTTGTAGGAGAAGGGTGACTTAGGCGGAGCAGCTTCTTTTACCACAACCCTGTGTAGGTCTGTGGTCAGCCACAGCTAGCATTCTGGGCAGTTGGAGGAATGAGTGCTTTGCTTCTGATTGTGTGGGGTGATCTAGGCAGCACATTATAGCACCAGCTCCACCATTTCCCATCAATTGTTAAGCTGTAAGGTTGGATATGTCCTGTTACCCTGAGCCCCAAAGCATTCTTCACTGTCTCTCATCTCTCTCCAACCTCTTTATACCCTGAAAAATAGTACTTCATGAAATTCTCCTAAATCATCATCCGTTCCATGTACCAAGCCCTAATAACCCATGCAATCAATGGTCTAGACTTACTTGCACTTGTGAATATTTAACTTCCCTAAGCACACATGATTCCATATAACAATAAACAAACAGATATCCCTCATCTGTGGATGCTAGTGCCAATTACCTAGTTGTAAGTATTTCTTGTGCACGGCCCCTTGAGCTTTTGTCCAAAGCAGTTGGGAGTGATGCATATTGGAAACAACAACAACAACAATAACAACAACAACAACAACAGAAAGGACTGCATCGAAGAACTGACTGAAACAGTGAACTTCTGCTCAAAACAGTCAACTTCCCCGTGGAGAATATTGAGAAAGACTGAGAAAGAGAAGAAAAGCATGTTTGGCAGAATGCATGAGCTCTGGTGGGGGGGGGAGGATGGGGGGGCATGGGTCTAGATTTGATAAAAAAATAAAAATAAATTTATGTGAGAAAAAACCCCCCAGAAACATAGCTACATACACCACAGTCCCTATTTTTGGTGAATAACACCAATTGCCCTCTACCTCCACCCCAGAAGTGCATGAAACAAAACCCTACCATTGTCTCTCATCTCCCTCCTTTATCTTAGTTCAGATCCCTTTTCTTAGACTCCCCATTTATTATGCTCTCCACCTCTACACCACAGCTCTTTCATATAGATATATATATTTAATTTTATGTATATGAGTGTATTGCCTACATGTATGTAAGTGCACCCATGTCGTGAAATGTCCATGGCCATCAGAAGAGGGTGTTGGGTCCCCTGGAACTGTAGTTACAGACAGTTGCTAGTCACTATGTGGGTGCTGGGAACTCAACTCAAGTCCCCAGTGCTCTTAACCACTAAGCCATGTCTCCAGCCTGGATACCACAGCTCTTTTTTCTGATCATTTTTTTAAAGGTTTTTTTTTGGTTTTTTTGAGTCTCCCTTTAGTCCCAGCTGGCCTGGAACTCACTATATAGACCAGGCTGGTCCTGAACTCACAGAGATCCGCCTGCCTCTGCCTTCCAAGTGCTGGGATTAAATTTTATGTCTATAAGTGTTCTGCCTGTGTGTATGTGCACCCATGTCATGCAAGACTGCAGAAGCCAGAAGAGGGCTTCAGATTCCCTGGAGCTGGAGTTATAAATGGTTGTTAGCTGCCATGTGGGTGCTGGGAACTAAACCCAGGTCCTCTGGAAGAGCAGCCAGTACTCATGACCACTGAGTCTCTCTAGCCCACTTCCTGCTCATCTGATTGCCACTGTCTCCAAATTGGTTTTAATCCTTCCAATATATTCAGTACATAATAGCTAAAGTGTTATGTGTGTGACACTTAAGTTCAATACAATAATGCAATTATGTCACCTGCTGATGAAAAACTTTCATTTTCTCCATTACTCTGAGCATTACATAGGTTGAGACTCTGGAATCAAGCTCAGAAGAGCATGCACTGACTTGCTGCAGTGTCTAGTTCTTGCCTCACTGTGCTCAGTCATACTGGAACACCCCATTTTTCTCCTCATGCCCAGCCATGCCCAGTCTTTTATGATACAGGCTCTCTGCCTGGGAACTCGTAGTCCACACTCCTCTGCCAGTGTTCCAATTATTGCTTGGCCATTCCCACTGAGTTTCTAGACCTCGTCTAAGAAACTTTCACACACACACACACACACACACACACACACACACACACACGTTTGTCAGCTTTTCAAAAAATTATTTATTTTACATGTATGAGTGCATTGCCTGCATATGTATAAGTGCACCCATGTCATGCAATGCCCATGAAGGTCAGAAGAGGGCATCAGATCCCCTGGAACTGGAGTTATGGACAGTTGTTAGCTGCCATGTGGGTGCTGGAAATTGAACCCAGATCCTCTGCAAGAGCAGCCAGTGCTTTTTTTTTCTTGTCTTTCTTTCTTTAAATTTATTGTTTTATATATATATTTTTTTTTTTTTTTTTTTTTTTTTTTTGTTGTTTTATTTTATTTATTTGTATGTGTATGTATTGTCTCCCAGGTAGGGTTGGTGCACACTAGTCGTGCAATGCCAGCAGAGGTCAGAAGAGGTGTCAGATTCCCCTGGAACTAGAGTTAAAGACAGTTTCAGCCGCATGTGGGTGCTGGGGATTGAAACCCAGGTCCCGCAAGAGCATCAGTGCTCTAACTGCTAGGCCATCTTTCCAGCCCATTTATATTATTTATATATATTTATAATATATATTGTATACTCTATCTTTATATCTTCTCAAAAAATTTGATAATATATCAATAAGTCATTTATATAAATTTATATAATATAATAAATCTGTTGGCTCTCTTTCTCTCTACCTCTCTCTTTCTCTCTCCCCTCGAATTTCTCTCTCTCTCCATTGTCTCTCTCCCGCTATTTGATAATCATACCATAATCGATTTATATATATTATTGTCCCAGATATCATTTCACACAGCGATCTAGCATCCATGTCCTCCTCCCAACCCCTCCACCCCACCAGATTCACCATTTCAGTCAGTTCTTTGATGCAGTCTTTTCTGTTGGTGGTGGTGGTGTTGTTCTTTCCAATATGTATCACTCCCAACAAGAAATATTTACAACTGGGTTATTGGCGCTATCATCCACAGATGAGGGATACCATTCGTCATTTGTTTTTCTGGGACTGTGTTACTTCACTTGACATAATATCTTCTAGTTCCATCCACTTACCTGCAAAGTTCATGATGTTGTCTTTTTTTTTTTTTTTACTGCTGCATAGAACTCCATTGTGTAGATGTACCACATTTTCTCTATCCACTTGTCACTTGAGGGGCATTTGGGTTGGTTCCAGCTTTTTGCTATTGTGAACAGAGCTGCAATAAATATAGCTGTGCATGTATCTCTGCGGTAAGATGAGTCTTGTGGGTACTTACCCAGGAGTGGTATGACTGGATCGGGTGGTAAGCTCGCATCCAATGCTCTTAAGCTCTGAACCATCTCTCCAGTCCCCTAAGAAACTTTCATAGAAATCTCTATTTCCCTTGACTGTGAGTTGGGTGTCCTTCATACATTACAGTAGAATCCTATACTTTTCCCATCATGACATTTATCCCCAGAAATTTATCATTGTAGGCCTACTTAGCTCTCTTCTGCAAACATTACCTCCATGAAAATGGAGTGCCCAGCAGAATGCCAAGTTTCTCAAGCTGAGGTACACTAGTGGTAGTGTGGTCTGATAACAATAAACATCAGACATTATCCTGGGGCATGAGTTTTATTGAGACATTTTGGGGTGAAATCTGCTACTTCTATATTGAAACCACAACATTTATATAATGAACAGCAGGGAAATTTTTCTCCTTTTTGCATTTTAAGTTCGTGTTGAGCCTCCAACTTACTACATAAGTCTTTGGTTGTCACAGATATTTAATGGGAAAAATTCAGAAAACTGACACCATATTCCAAGTTATCTAAATGGTCTTTAATTTTGAAACCGCATATATTTTATGAGAATAATTATATGAACATAGTTTCATATAGCATCTGTGAGTAAATGATGGCTTTTACTTAATAAAAATTATCATGCTTTAGCTGGGCCAGGTGGTGTGCACTCGGAGGCCCAGTACCTGGGAGACAGGAAGAGAGAAGAGGGAGGTAAAGGCCAGCTTGAGCCATGTAGCAGGTCCCTGTGCAAAATCGCCACCAACATCACTCAGTAAAATAAAAAAATATACAACCAATTCAAATGTACATAATTAGTTGTGTACTTGTAGTGAATATGTTATTGCAAAGCAAATAAATGTCTGGAGGCATACAGGGGCTGGGCATTTTGGTAGAGGAAGGCGATAAAGCAATGGACTCTGCTTCTTTAGGTTAGGTTTTTCACTCAGTAGTATTGTATTAAGTACATATTATAGGTAAATTATGTATGACTGATAAATTTAGAGGAAAATAAAATAATGAATATTTTAATAAGCAACCCTATTGCTGAAGACAAGACATACTTTGGACACAGGATTTGGAACAATGGAGCTGGAAATGACCTGGAAGCCACCTCCCTGAATGCTAGCTTTCATAGCTGTGGAGAGCACCATGCAAGCCACTAAGGGAGATCATCAAATGATGGTCAACACCAGCTTCCAGGCCTAGTGACCACATCAATGACCAGCAAAGAAAATGACATTGGTGCATGTGATGGTTAATCCTGGATGTCGACTTGACTGGATTGGGGAAGAACAAATATGAGAAAGAGATCTTCAGATTGGATTACCTCACGCTGGATGGCCCACTCTAAATGGGGGTGTTACCTTCTGCCAGCAGCCAGTATGAAAGGACATGGCAGAGGGAGCTGCTCCCTTTTTTCCTGTGGCTTGCCTTCTCTCTCACTGGTGAGTTTGGTTTGTCTTGCTGCTGTGATCAACTCTTTGGATCCCAGTGTGGGATCTACTAAGACAGGTAGATCTCCCGAAATCCATCGGGCCTTCAAGCACCAGATTGGGACTACTGAGACACCCAGGCTTGTAGACTGAGCAACTGCTTGGATTCTCAGCCTCTCTGGTGCAGAGAGGCTATGTTGGACTCCTTGGACTCTATCCTGTGAGCAAATAAACAAATATATGTATGTGTATATATATACATATATATATATATATATAATATAGATGAGAGAGAGAGAGAGAGAGAGAGAGAGATTCATTCTATTGATTCTGTTTCTTTAGAGAACCCTAATGCAGTGCAGTTATGGCATCTTGGGTAATCAACAGCTATCAAATTGGACTTAAAGCCCACTCAATGGGAGGAAACTCATGTGTGGTACTGTAAGCATAGCCAAATACACATGGCTGGAGGGATCATAGATCTTAGAGAAAACCCCAAGGCTGTCACATCCCTAGAAGAATATAATTTCTATGTCCAAAACGTGGATCCTTATATTTACAGAGAATTATCCCAATCACCACTTATCAAAGAAACTTCTTTTGCAACAGACAGAGATTATTACTGAATTCCACAACTACTCATACACAGAGATTGTCTGTGAATTGCCCAAGCCTCAATGGTACATTGACAATACAACCTCTACACCAAGGGCTCACAAAACATAAAACAAAGGATAAAGGGAACACTGATGCATCTCTCAGTTCTCATCGATGAAGCTACTGCATGCAACAGAGGGCCAGGAACACAAAGGTGACAAATGGGCAAAGCATAGAGAATAAGGTTCTGCAGAGTGTGGGTCCTTGGACAGGACTCCTATATTAAACTCCATCCACCCAGGGCTCAGGGACCATTGCAGAAGACAGGGCGGAAAGATTTTAAGAGCCAGGGAGGAGGTGCACGACCATATGGAAATAGAGTCCTACAGACTCCTGGGACCCTGCTCATATGCATCTACAGCAATGGTGTCACCATGCATAAGACCCATGCAAACTCAAGCAGACAAAAACCCAGCATAGAACTCTGGAAATGGGTAGCAGGCCCCAATCTTAGTCAAAGAATTATTGGAAGCTGATTACCACTGGGTGAGAAAGAGCTGATCTTAAGGGGAGGGACTCCAGATGGGGCCAACTAAACCCCAGGGGATGAACTTTCACTGAAAGATTTCTGAGGAGACTAGCTTGACACAATGGGCCTTGACACAGATGAAAGAATGTATGAATTCCAGTGGGGGGCTAGGGGAGGGGTCAGTGGGGGGCTATGGGAGGGGTCAATGGGCAAAAGGGGTAGAGAGATGATTAGGATGTTATATATGAAATACACAAAAATTTAATAAAACATTTACAAAAAACAATATCAAACCTGCCTTGGTACACTTCGTTTTCCACACCTCTTTGCTCTGTTAGAACCACTGTGGACCTCCATATCTGGGAGCATTCACAGGCCTGCTTTGATTAACACATCTCTCAACTCTCCGCAGAGAAGCATGCAGCTGATGGAGATTAACACAGAGAACCACAACTTCCCAACAAGGAAGAATAAGCAGCTGCAGAGTACTTATCCGTGAACAGGACACCTGTCAAAATTCTGCCTCCAAAGACTCAGGGATTACTGCAAAAGAGTAGGCAGAATGATCGAGCCACAAGAAAACAGTCTCCCAGACAGCTGGGCAGTCACTCATACGAACTCACAGTAATGTCAACAACATGCACGAGACCCAAATAAACTCAAGCCAGACAAAATCCCAGCATAGATATGAAGAAGTGGGTAAAAAAACCCAATCCTAGTTGAGAAACTATTGGCAATCTATGGCTGCTGGGAGATTCAATCTCATTTAAAGGTGAGACTTGCGGATGGTTCAGCAGTTAAAAGCACTGGCTATTTTTGTGGGAAAACCCAGGTTTGAATCCCAGCACCCGCAGGGTAGCTAACAACCATCTGTAACTCCAGTGCCAAGATCCAACACCCTCTTCTGACCTCCATAGTTACTGCAGGACACAGATGCACCTACATACATGCAGGTATAACACTCATACACAAAATAAATACAAAGTTTTCTTAAAAGGTATGACTCTTGGTAGGGTGGGCAGGCTCCAGCGGATGAAGTCACAGTGAAGGGCATTTGGGGACACAATTTGATTCCATAGGAAATTTGGTGGGGCTGGCAATGGTGAGTGCAAATATGGGAGAGGATGTAAATATAATCCAAAAACATTGTATGAAATTTTCAGAAATCCACCTAAAAATGGAGACAGTTGATTTTACCCAGAGTTATATCCTGTGTATCTATGACCATCAGCATGACCAGATCTAGACTAGCACACATCCGTGTGTATCTATGACTGTCAGTGTGACTGGATCTAGACTAGCACACATCTGTGTGTATCTATGAGGATGTGTCCACCTAGCTTTTCCTGAAGGAGGAATACCCACCTGAATGTGGGCACCACTCCATGGGCCAGTGTCCTGGACTGAGACGGTGAGCTGAGCACCAGGTCCTAACTGCCCCCTCCTCCGCTTTCTGACTGCAGATGGCATGTGACCAGCTGCCTCGTGCTTCTGCCACCCATCAGGATGGCTGTGCCTTCCAACTGTGAAACAAAATAAGCCCTTCCCTCTCTAAGCTGCTTTTGTCTGGTATTTCGTCACAGCAAAGAGAAAAGTACCTACTACCTCTGCAGTTCTGAAAATAAGACTTTAGATTCCAATTTTACTTGCTAATATTTCACCATTGATTGCACCTTTTTTCAAGAGAAATCTCAGGAAGCGAGAAGCTAGTATAAATTTCCCCTTTACTTATAAAATTTAAGATGCTCAAATTTAAAGGAAGCTTAACAAACAATTCTTAATTATGATTACAGTTGAGTAGCTCCTAACTGTCATCTAAGCTTTCTGACACAGATTAGAATTTCAAAAGCAGCTATCCACTTTGGGGGAAACAAAGAGAGTTTAAAGAAGCAACTGGGGTTTACCTAGTTTGAAAAGCTGAAAGTACGCGATTAAAGGTGGTGATATTCCGTTGAACTTCCCAGCTACTCAATAATATCAGCATTTGCGTTGGTATAGGAGCGTGTGTGACAGCTGGCAGAGCTGCACTGTGGGTCTTTGACTTTATAGTACACAATTCGAGTTCTCTTTTGTGTCAGCAGATGTCATCAATATTAAGGATAAAACATCGACAGGGATCCAGGCCTTGGAGGTGAGTCAGAGTGGGAAACGGGCCATGCCCTCTCTGACTGCATATCACCCACTGCCTGCGGCCTGCTAAGGACCACAGTGGTGTTCTTGTTAGGACCACTTCCTGGTCTTTATGATCCTTTGCTAGGGTTTCATACTCTTGGGGAAAAAACAAATCTCTGCCAAGGTTTAATTTTTGTGGAACAATAACAACTGTACATTTTTACAATGGTCCTATTTTCAGATATTTTATTTCATTGTGTGCTGGTTTGAATGACAGCATCCCCCATAGGCTTTAAGTGTTCAGACATTTGTCCCCAGTTGGTGGCATGGTTCTGGGTGGTCTTAGAAGGTGTGGCCATGCTGGAAGAAGTATGCCATTGGGGGGTGGGCTTAGTGAGTTTAACAAGCCTTGCAGTCTCCAGTCTCTCTCTCTCTCTCTCTCTCTCTCTCTCTCTCTCTCTCTCTCTCTCTCTCTCTCTCTCTCTCTCTCTCTCTCTCTCTCTCTCTCGACTTCCTGTACTCATTGTGAGATGTGAACCTTGGCTTTCTACTCCAGCTCCAGCCGCCATGCCTCCCACCACAATGGACTCTAATTCCCTGGAACCATCAATCATAAGCTCAAATAAACTCTTCCTTTTATAAGTTCCCTTGGTCATGGTGGTTTTATCACAGCAACAGAAAAGTGACTAATACACATTGTTTTCATCATCAGAGGCCTCCAGTCTCTGATCTTGTGAACCAACTGTATGGCCCATCCAGCAGCAGCGACTTGACAGAAGGAAGGTATGAAGTCTGCATTTCTTTCTCATAGCACTATCTTGTTATCAGAGCTTTACTACTGTCTGCCAGTCTTCTTACTGGTGGTCTGTCTCCTTCGACTAGAATGGAAGTTCTCCGGCAGCAGAGACATGATCTGTTTTCCTCACCCCAGCACACCCTAGGAATCCTTGGAACTCTGTGAGCATCCTTAACATGGCTGAACTCATCTACTGCATCAAGCAGAATGACAGAAGCATGAGGAGGCTACCTAGTGGGTGCAGAGGAGCCTCCATAGACACTTGACTTGGGGACAAGCACACCTTTGGAGGTCACTGTGATGGTTTGAGTCATTCATTCAACAAGTATTTATTGAGAGGTCCCTGGCTCAGTATAGCCATGAACAAACTGGAAGAGATTCCAAATTCATTGACCTTATAATCTAAGGAAGCAACAGACCTCAAAAAAAATCATATATAGTTCACTAGCTAATTATAAACCATGGGAAGTATGATAAAGGAAAAATACAGGGCAACAGAGCACTTATAAAATAGGTGCCCTTCCACAGTCGCTGTGTAGCTAAGCAATATAAGATGGGGAACTTCACATGGAAATTTTATCTCAACAAAGCTATTATTAGGCAGAACATTACAGTGGGTAAGAGCACATTTTTACAACCTTGTATTTCTGGGTTTGAGATACAGACACAGACACAAACTGTTCTCTTTGCAGCTTATCTGACACCGTGTACCTTGGTTACTTCCCCAACAAACTGAAGACAATGGCAACACTTCCTTCTAGGATTGTCCAGAACATTAAACATGTTGGTATTTCCAAAGTGATGAAAATATGGGTACCCAGGAGAGATAAGCCTCTGTCACTTTGGGGAGTCAACATGCATGGAATGTTCCTGTCAGATCTAAAGCCCTGATTCGATGCTGCTGGGAGGTGAGGTCTTTGTGGGGTGATTAGGTCCTCAGGAATGGGGTTACTGCCAAACCAGGAAACAGGCTCCCACCACACACCAGATCTGTCTACATCTGGATCTTGGTCTTGTGGCTCCCGAACTGTGACCTGTGAGCAATAGATTTCTATCATCTCAGCCTGTGATGCTCAGACAGAAAGGCCTGACTTCACTAAGATGAGGAAACTGAAATCAAACTGGAAAACACCTTGCAGAGGAAAGTCAGAGAAGACTTTCCTGCAAGACCCCAGGAGCTCTATTTTTAGCCACTCAGAAACTTTCCTTCCTAAACTCTGCTTTTAGATAAAGTAAACCTATTATGTTTTGATTCACTTTACGTTTGGATTAAATGCCTGTGTCATATGCGTGTGTGTGTGTGTGTGTGTGTGTGTGTGTGTGAAAAACAGCAGAATAGATTGTAGGAACAGACCAAATATCCCTTTGTTACCCAGTTTAGGACACAATGTAAATATCCTTCCTTTACTCTTTTAAGAAAACATTAGCAGCTTTGTGCAGACTCAATTCATACACTATAAAGTTCACGTTCTGAACTACACAATCCAGGGTGTTTAGGACATTTGTGTAGTGGTATACCCCTCACCACCATGCCATTCTGGGGCATTTTCACTATCTCACACCCTGGTCTCCCTCCTCAGGGCTCCTGGTGATCTCTCTCTGTGGCTCCTACCTTTGCTCTTGTAAGGGCCTGTGAGAATGTGCTGGGGTGCTTTTGGGGTCGCCAGAGTTTACCCTCAGACTCCAGAGGGAAAGTAAATGTTTTCTGGTCGAGGACACTTGGAAGCAACCTAAGGAAAGAGAAGCAGGATGTAACATCTCATTCGCTATTTTGAGAGCTTCTCACATTATAATTTTAAAACAATGCTTCCTTGTGAAGATTACATTTTCTAAGAAATATTCTATTGATGATCGCAGTAAATTAGAACAATCTTCAGCACTTTTACCCCTATAAAGATGTAGTTGTTTTATTAAGCATAAGAACTTTCAAGCCTCACAAAAACATGAATAAAAAGCTCCAGCTGAGGCTCAGTTTACATGACTAACGAATGTCAGAATCATTATACTAGAAAACATTTCTTGGCAGAGAAAAGTACAGAATGGTAAATATATTCAAAATGGTAATTCCTAAGCAGTTGCTATTTATATTCTTTAAATGTCTGCAATTTTAATAATTTTAAGGATTTAAATATCAGATCTGTTTCCTTACTAAGCAGTGAATGGGCCACGAAAATGTAAACGCCGGGCGTGGAATCACAATGTGGATACTGTACATTCAAGGACTTATTTTGTATTGAAAATGTGTTAGACCTTAAGAAAGCATTCAAATGACTTATACCAAGTATACATGTATATATACACACATGAAATCATTAGTATGCTTTTTTATTACCCTTTCTTGTTCTCCTTTCTAACACTATACTACACAACACACACACACACACTTGTGTTTGTACATATATGTATAGCTTATAAGCTAGGGCCCACATATGAGGGAAGAATAGATGAGTGTGTTTTCTTGTAATCTAAGAAAGAATCATAACAAAATGCTATATAACCAGAATGATGTAGGACATGAAGAAATGCTTTTGATAGGCTTATCAATACAAAAGAAGGTTAATGAGCTTGAAGAAATATTTGTGCAAATTCACCAAACTGAAATGCAGAGTGGGGACAATATGAACAGAACAAACTATCTAAGAATTGTAGGATGATAAGAGGCTAACATCCACACAATGAGAATACCAGAAAATGGAGGACAAAGAAACAGAAAAAAGTTGAATAATGATAGCTAAGGATTTTCCAAAATTAATGACGGATACAAAACTATAGATCCAAGAATCTCAGAGAACAACAGCCTGAATAAATACCAAAAATATTATACCTAGACATAGCCAATTAAAACCATGTACAACCAAGACACAGAGAAAACTCCTGCACAAAAAAAACCAGAGAGAAAGAGCACTTTCTTGAATGGACAAAAATAAGAACCAAATAGGACTTCTCTTCACAGACAGTGCAAATGAGAAAAAAATGGACTGAAATCTTCAAAATATCAACACAAAACACAAACCTGGTCTTACATATCTTGCAAAACTACCCCATAAAAGTGGAGGGGAAATAAAGACATCCTTTGTTGTCTTGAAGGAAATGGTCAAAGGTCTTTGGAAAGAAGGAAAGTGGTATATCAGACATGGGCTGCAAGTGGCAAAAAGAAATCCATGTCTTCCACATCCCACAGCCAGGAGCTGGTTTATGGCTTCCTCCTGCCTTGTCTTTTGTAGTCTTCTTCAGTCTGTTTTATATAGAATGTCCGCAGTTTCTGATTGGACTTACTAGGACACACAGGAGAAAGAATATCCACCATTTCCCCAGAAGTCAAAGTCTCCTGATAGATTCTTTATCATTTTGTTTCCATGAATTATGTGTTTAGAAAAGAACTGAGATATTAAGAATTAAATTGAGCCAGGTGTGGTGGCGCACACCTTTAATCCTAGCACTCTGGAGGCAGAGTCAGGCAGATTTTTGTGAGTTCAAGGCCAGCCTGGTCTATAGAGCAAGTTCCAGGACAGCTGGGGCTACAAGGGAGACCCTGTCTCAAAAAAGACAAAAAAAATTAAATTGAAAGGCTAGAGAGATGACTCTATGGTTAAGAACACTGGAACCCAGGTTCAGTTCCCAGCACCCACAAGGTGGCTAACAACCATCCCCAACTCCAGTTCCCAAGGATCTGATGGCCTCTTTTGGTCTCTGTGGACACTCCACCAACAGGTGTACACACATGCAGGCCAAACACTCATAAATAAAATTGAATTGGTATTTCTGTAATTCTTATTGTTTCTTGGCCTTTTGAGTAAGATCAAATGTGGAGATAAAATTCTTTATCTGTTTATACTATGATAAACCTTCCACATCATTAAAAACTCTTTAAAATCTTTGTGTGTGTATAATGTCTGTGTGTGTGTGCCACATGAGGCATGGTCAGAGGATAGCCTTGGATATAAGTCCTAGCCTAACACCTTGTTTGAGGCAAGGTCTCTTGTTGTTCACTACTGTGAACACCAGTGTAGCTGGCCCACGTGTATCTAGGGATGCTCTTGTTTCCACCACGTATTTCACCACATGAGTGAGAGGAGTACAGACAGGTACTGCAGTGGCCATCTTCACCTCGGTTCTGGGAATCCAGACTCAGGTCCTCATGCTTGCACATCACATGTTTTACTCGCTGAGCCATCCCCAGCCCCACCATGACAGTTTTAATCGCTATCTTACATACATAGCTGTATTAAAATGGATTATATCATTGGTACTATTGCTATTTAAAGTATTCCAAATTTTTGGTATTTCATACATAGTTAAATATTCCTACACTGATATTCATGTATGTCTCTCTTTACTCCTAGGCTAATTTCTAGATCTGTAATTACTAAATTTTTGAAATTTAAATATTTTAACATATGTTGGAAAAGTGCTGTAAAGAACATATGTGTTACACTATTTTATCACTGGTACTAAGGTGCACCCATCTTGCTGTAGCCTCATCAGTACCAAGTGTTAGGGTGGTTTAATAATCTGCTTTGCTAATTTGTAAAGGAAAAAATGGTTATATGTTGTTGAACTTGGATTTCTCTGGTTTTCCAGCAAGACCAGATGTTTTTCTGTTTCATTTGCCTTTTCATCAGTTACTGGTCATCTTATGCATTTCCCATCTCCTTACAGGGTATGTGCATTTTTATTTCTGTGAGGGAAACAGAAATGCCCTTTGGTTTTTGTGAAGTTTTTTTTTATTTGTTTTTGTTTTCTAACAGTTCTTTATATTTAAGGATATAGTATTGAGGCTGGAGAACTGGCTCAGCAGTTAAGAGCATTGACTGTTCTTTCAGAAGACCCAGGTTTGAGTCCCAGCACCCACATGGTGGCTAACAACCATACAAAACTCCAGTTCCAGGGGATCCGACGACCTCTTCTGACCTCTGAAGGCATTCCACAACATGGGTGCCCCTACCCACATGCAGGCAATACACACACACACACACACACACACACACACACACACACACTAAATATACAGTATTAATTTTGTGCCATCTCTGTTATAAATGATTTTTAATTAATTTATTGTTAAGGGATTCACAATATAAGAGCACAGTTGTTTTCAGATCACATTATTGTTGCTGTTTGCTGTACAATTAGGTAATTGGCGCTAGCATCCACAGATGAGGGATACCATTCGTCCTTTGTTTTTCTGGGACTGTGTTACTTCACTCAGCATGATATCTTCTAGCTCTAGCCATTTACCTGCAAAGCTCATGATGTCATCTTTCTTTACTGCTACATAGAACTCCATTGTGTAGATGTACCACATTTTCTCTATCCCACTCGTCATTCGTTGAGGGCACTTGGGTTGGTTCTGGAGCTCCTTTGCTATTGTGAAGAGAGCTGCACATAAAGCATGATTGTGCATGTATTCTCAGAAGATGAAGTCTTGTGGGTATGATCCCAGGAGAAGTAGATGGACTGGTCATGGTGGGATCAAGCTTGCATGTTTGGTCGTATCCAAAGTAGTTCATCCAACACTGCTTTTCACAAGTGGCAGTAGGAGTTTACATTCCAACCAGCAGATTGGATGAGTGTTCCGCTTCCCACAACCGCTCCAACACTTGTATCCATACTTGTATGTTCTTGATCATAGCCAGTCTTAGCCGAGTGAGATGATATCTTAAAGTGGCTATTAATTTGGCATTTTCCTTAATATATAGTGAGGTAGAAAGCACACTTCTTTAGGTAGGTTTCTCAAGCCATCTCTAATTCCCACTTGTGAAGGTCTTGCTGCACTCCTTTGCTCCATCTTTTGGGAGAGTCATTTGTTTTTCTTTCTGTCTGTTGTTTTTTTTGAAGTAGTTAATATATTCTGAAATCAATGCTTTGTCAGCTTATTATTAGTGGATGAAGGTTTTCCTTCTAACTGGTTTCTCTTCGCTTCCTTCGATTAAGTTTTTTTTTTTTTTTATTAACAGAAGCTTCGAGTTTAATTGAGGTCCCATTGTCATATATGTTGTTCGACCTTATTTACTTGCCGTTGCGCTGTCTGATTTATGGAAGTTCTTTTCCTATGCTTATTCTTGTAGGCTGCTATTCTGCCAATTTTTCTTCATCCCTTCAAGATGTTTGAAGTTTCACATTGGAGGTCCTGTTGAGTCCATCTGGAAGTTTGTGCTGTTTGTCTGTTTTTTGAGTGCCAGAACGGAGCTACTGTTTTGTTGACAGAGCCCTCGTGTATAGAAGAGTTGTGAAGTCTTGGTGATAGAATACCGCCCTGTTTGCTTTTCACTCTAGTTGCCTTGGCTATTTGGGGTCTTTTGTTTTTTCCATTAATGAAATTAAAGCCTTTTTCCAAGCCTGTGGAAGAACTCTTGGGGATCTTTAACGGGATTCCATTGGGAATCTGTAGCATAATAATTGGGTAAATGGACATTTTACTATCCTAATTTAATTTTTCCAACCTATGAGCTTGGAGGTTTTTTCGTACCATCTTTCTAATCTTGCGTCAATTTCTTTTCAGGGGTTTAAAATTTTGTTTGATAGCAATCCTTGGTGTCGTTGTTCGTTTGTTTCTCGAGGTAAGTTTATTGTGTTTTGACAGCTGTTGTGAGTGAAAGTCACCTCGTAAATTAACCTTCTGTCAGTTGCTTGTTTTGGTGTAAAGAAAGGCTGTGATTTTTCCTAGATTAATTTTGTATCCCACTCACTTACTGAAACTTCTTGATCTTTTTAGGAAGTTTCTGGTGAAGAGTTTTAGGCATCCCTTAGGTAAACAATCATGTCATGCAGCAAAAAGGGATGCTTGACTCCTCTTTTTCCAATTAGTTCTCCTTAATTTCCTTTTTCTTGACTTATTGCCCTAGCAAGTGTTTCATGCACTATATATGAACGAGGAGTAGTAGGACAGGGGGCAGCCGTGCAGAGTTACCTACCTTTAAAGGGGAATGCTTCTGTCTTTGTTCTCCATTTAGGATGATGTCTCTGTGGGGTTTCCTGTAATTGGGACGTTGATTACGTTGTATAGGAAGATCCCGCCATCAATTCGCCTCTAGGACTTGGAAGCATGAAGGGATGCTGATTTTGTAAAGGCATTGTTTTCTGCATCAATTGAAGATCATGTAGTTTTTGTCCTTTCATCCATTTTTTATCTTTATGATGAATGGCTTTTTTGCTGCATCAACTTGAGAATGTATCATTAGGTTTGTCTTGTGTCAGTTCAGTCCATTATGTATTTATGATAGTTTTCAATTCTTTATAGGTTGACACCCCCCTGCTCGCGGTGGATTATCCAACTTGGTCAGGATGGATGATCTTCATTGCAATTGTTGTGGTTAGTAATGCTGATTTGTAAGATTTGTTTGATACCTGTTTTCGATTGTTTCAATTTAATGAGAGATCGTCAAATAGATTCCACGTTTTCGGTTAACTTGCGTCCATTGTTTGCCTCGTCTGGTATCTACGGGTCGATGCTAGCCGTCATGATAGGAAATTTTTGGAGAATCCCCACTATATTGTATCCTTTGAAACAATTTGAGTAATAATGGTTGTAAGGAGTTCCTATTTGAAATGTTTTATAGAATTTGCTTGATAAACCATCTGAGGCCAGGCTTTCTACGTTGGGAGGTTTCTTATCGAACATCTTCAATTTCTGCATATATGAGGTCTGTTTAAGCTGTCGATCTCTTCTTTGGGTTAACCGGCCTGGTGGACTTCCCAAGGACTTTCTAATATTCCATCCCCATCTTCATTCTATGTTTTTCAAACTTGTAGAAGTATTTTTTTGAAGTATTGCCCATATGATTTGACTCTGGATCTTTATCTTGTCGATTTGTATGTTTCCCTACTCCCATCACAAATTCGACTATGATTTGGAGATGTTTCTTTCTTTCTTTTAGGTTATCACTGGGCTAGAGGTCGTCTATGCTGTATTATTCATCATCAAAGAACCAAGTATTTGGATTCACTATGATTTTTGTTTGCTAATGGCTTTATCTTTGCTCTATCTTCCTTCTGATTCCTAAACTCGATTTAGTTTTGTCTGTCACTGTTGTGATTTGCAGTTAGGGTTTCCATTTGTTTTGTCATTAGTGTTTATTAAGCTTCAGATGCTCTTTTGTTTTTATCTAATGTAGGCACCACAGGGCTAGAATTACATTACCTCTTAAGACTGCTATTTAAAGGTAACCATATGTGTTTGTTGTGTTTGCTATTATCATTGTCATTCAGTTACAGGAATCTATTTATTCTTTATTTCTTCCTTGACGCTCATTTATTCAGGGTGTGTTGTTTACGTCTCCAATGGTTTCCCTCGTAGATAGTAGGGCTTTACCTAGGAGGTTGATATTGAGCTTTATGGCACTGTGGTCTGATAGAATGCAGACTTTTTTCAATACTTTTGTATATTGTTGAGGTATTTTTCTTGTGTCCCAAGTATGGTGGTCAATTTTTGGCGAGAATCGTTGCAGGGGTGCTGAGTAGAAGTTGTATCTCTGGGATTTTGGAGAGGCACTACTCGGCCGTAGCAATGCCTCCTGGTCATTTGGCCTGTAATCCCGTATCATTCAGTTCAGCAAGCGTGTCTCTCTGTTTATCGTTGTCTGTTTTACCTCCAAAGGGCTCAATGGGTACGAAGTCCCCTACTACCCCTGATAGCTGGCTGCGGCTTCACCCCACATCTGCCTGCCTTGAAGTCCTGGAGAATTGTACTTATAAAAGTTTAGAATGCACCAAGTTTGGTGCATATATATTCATGATTGTGAAATCCTTCATGTCAATTGTTCCTTGATAAGAGAATGGCCCTCGCTTGTTCTTCTGACTTTCCTTTGAAGTCTTTTGTCTGATATTCAGTACATAGCACCCCGTCACCTAGCTTTCTTTTTGGTACAATTGACCTTGGAATTTTTTTCCATGCCTCTCACTTTAAAGTTGGTGCCTATCCGTGAGGGTTAAGATGTGTTTCTTGTAGACAGCATATAGATGGTATTCTGTTTTCTAAATCCTCTCCCAGTAAATCTCTTTTTTTTTTTTTTATTTCATTTTATTCTCCTGTATGAGTGTACAATGTACTGTCTGCATGCAAGTGTTCGGCACCCGTGTCGGCAATGCCCGCGGGAGGTCAGAAGGCGGTCGCTTGGACTTCCCACACCCTGGAACTGGATTCTGGAATTATGGAGCGTCAGAAGCTGTTTCGTAGCCTGATGGAGGTGCTTGGGTATCGACCCATGCCTCACTGCAGACCGTGTTTGTGCCTTCACGCTAGCGACCATCTCCGCCCCAGCTCCTCGACAATGTGCCTTTTGAATGTGTGAGTTCGCGCAGCTTACATTATATATTAATGGTTATAACTTAAAGACGTAGTGTTTGATCTTCTTTTCACCATTTATTATCCATTTGCATTTTTGGGTCTATTGGTTTTCTACTTCATGCATTTAATTATTTATATCTTTCTGCTCTGCTACGGTCCCGGGGGATAGTTGCTCTCTTCCTCTGTCCTTTGAATTTCGCGCTCATCAAGATCATTCTCTCGCTGAGGAGTGGTCTTCTCAGACATGCCTATCTCTCTATCACATCTGGGCTTTTTCACTTAATCGGGAAGATCTCTCTTTGCGTGCTCGCTCCTCACTATAATCCAAAACACAAGTTATATTTGGCTGGTATAAACAGTGACATGAGGTTGGCTATCAATATGAAGTCTATAGAGGGAGAGTCTTTGCACACGTTCTTTGGCCGCCCACTCCTTTCTTGCTTTCATGGTTTCAGCTGAGAAGTCAGTTGTAAATTCTGATAGATTTCCCCTATATGTAACTTATCGTTTTTNACATTGAGCATCTTTTTAAATTTTTTAATTATTTTATTATTTTTATTTATTTTTATTTTTTTTAAGCTATAGGTTTTTTATTTTATTTATTTATTTTTATGTGTATGAATGTACTGTCTGCATGTAGGTTTGTGCACCCGTGTCGTGCAATGCCTGGAAGGTCAGAAGAGGGTGTCGGATTCTCCTGGAACCGGAGCCAAAGACAGTTCTCAGGCTCCATATGGGTGCTGGGGATCAAACCCAGGTCCTCTGCAAGAGTAGTTGGGGCTCTTAACCACTGAGCCATCTCTCCAGCCCTGATCATTTTTTTAAGGTGTTTCTCAGCAGTCTCTAATTCCTCACTAGTGAAGTATCTGTTCAGCTCTTTGCTCCATCTTTTGAGTGATTCGTTTGTTTTCTTTTCTTCTTTGTTTTTTGAGTAGTTTATATACTCTGGAAAACAATGGTTTGTCAGATGTATCTGCCGTAAAGATTTCCTCCCATTCTGTGGGTTTTCCCTTCACTTCCTTGATTGTTTCTTTTGATGTACAGAAGCTTTTGAGTTGAATGAGGTCCCATTTGTCAATTGTTGATCTTATTTCTTGCACAGCTGCTGTCTGATTTAGGAAGTCTTATCCTATGCCTATGTCTTGTAGGCTGCTGCCAACTTTTTCTTCTATCCCCTTCAGAGTTTTGAGTTTCACATTGAGGTCTTTGATCCATCTGGAGTTGTCTTTTGTCTGTTTTTGTGCCAGTACCGAGCTGTTTTTATGACTAGAGCCCTGTAGTATAGTTTGAAGTCTGGTATAGACATCCCCCCTGTATTGCTTTTCACTCAGGTTGCTTTGGCTATTTGGGGTCTTTTGTTTTTCCATATGAAATTAAAGCCTTTTTTCCAAGCCTGTGAAGAAACTCTTGGGGATTTTAACTGGGATTCCATTGAATCTGTACAGTAGTTTGGGTAAATGGACATTTTACTATATTAATTTTTCCAACCCATGAGCATTGGAGGTCTTTCCATCTTCTATCTTCTTCAATTTCATTCTTCAGGGGTTTAAAATTTTTTTGTAGAGATCTTTGGTGTCTTTGGTTAACTTTGTTCCTAGGTATTTTATTGTTTTTGAGGCTGTTGTGAGTGGAAAGGTCACCTCGTATTCCTTCTTCAGTTGCTTGTTGTTGGTGTAAAGAAAGGCTAGTGATTTTTCTAGGTTAATTTTGTATCCTGCCACTTTACTGAAACTCTTAATCATTTTTAGGAGTTTTCTGGTGAAATTTTTAGCATCCCTTAGGTAAACAATCATGTCATCAGCAAAAAGGGATAGCTTGACTTCCTCTTTTCCAATTAGTTCTCCTTTACTTTCCTTTTCTTGACTTATTGCCCTAGCAAGTGTTTCAAGCACTATATTGAAGAGGAGTGGTGACAGGGGGCAGCCTTGCAGAGTTCCTACCTTTAAGGGGAATGCTTCTGTCTTTTCTCCATTTAGGATGATATTCTCTGTGGGTTTCCTGTATATGGCTTTGATTACGTTGAGGAATGATCCATCCAATCAAATTCCCTCTAGGACTTTAAGCATGAAGGGATGCTGGATTTTGTCAAAGGCTTTTTCTGCATCAATTGAGATGATCATGTAGTTTTTGTCTTTCAGTCCATTTATGTATTTTATGATAAGGCTTTTTCTGCATCAATTGAGATGATCATGTAGTTTTTGTCTTTCAGTCCATTTATGTATTTTATGATATTTATCAATTTTCATATGTTGAACCCTCCCTGCATCTGTGGTATGAATCCAACTTGGTCATGATGGATGATCTTCTTGATGTGGGTCTGTATGTGGTTTGCAAGTATTTTGTTAAGAATTTTTGCATCTGTGTTCATTAATGAGATGAGTCTATAGTTCTCCTTTTTGGTTGTATCTTTGCTTGGTTTTGGTATTAGGGTGATGCTAGCTTCATAGAGGAATTTGGGAGAATCCCCACTGTTTGTGTCCTTCTGAACAATTTGAGTAATAATGGTTGTAAGTCTTTTTGAAATGTTTTATAGAATTCTGCTGTGAAACCATCTGGGCCTGAGCTTTCTTTAGTTGGGAGGTTTCTTATCACATCTTCAATTTCTTCATATATTACGGGTCTGTTTAAGCTGTCGATCTCTTCTTGGTTAAGCTTTGGTGATTCCCAGGATTTCAGATATTCATCCATTTCTTCTAGGTTTTCAAACTTCGTAGAGTATAGTTTTTGAAGTATTCCCATATGATTGTCTGGATCTTTTCATTGTCTGTTGTGATGTTTCTCCTTTCATCACAAATTCTATAGATTTGGAGTTGTTCTTTCTTTCTTTTGGTTAACTGGGCTAGAGGTCTGTCTATCTTGTTTATTCTCTCAAAGAACCAAGTTTTGGATTCATTGATTTTTTTGTATTGCTTTCTTTGCTTCTATTTCATTGATTCTACTCTGATTTTTATTATTTCTTCCTGTTTGTTGCATTTAGGGTTCATTTGTTGTTGTCTCTCAAGTGTTTTTAGCTTCAGTGCTCTTTCTGTTTTTCTAATGTAGGCACCCAGGGCTATAAACTTACCTCTTAGGACTGCTTTTAAAGTATACCATAGGTTTTGTTGTGTTGTATTATCATTGTCATTCAGTTACAGGAATGCTTTTACTTCTTTATTTCTTCCTTGACGCATTCATTATTCAGGAGTGTGTTGTTTAGTCTCCATGTGTTCTCTCTTTAGATAGTAGGGCTTATCCTGGTGTTGATATTGAGCTTTATTGCACTGTGGTCTGATAGAATGCATGACATTTTTTCAATCTTTTTGTATTTGTTGAGGTTTTTTCTGTGTCCCAGTATGTGGTCGATTTTGGAGAATGTTCCATGGGGTGCTGAGTAGAAAGTGTATTCTCTGGTATTTGGGTGGAATATTCGGTAGATGTCCGTGAGGTCCATTTGGTGTATCGTATCATTCAGTTCAGGTGTCTCTCTGTTTATTCTTTGTCTGTTTTACCTGTCCAAAGGGCTCAGTGGGGTACTGAAGTCCCCTACTATGAGTGTGCTGGGGTTAATCTGTGCCTTGAAGTCCTGGAGAATTGTCTTTATAAAGTTTGATGCACCAGAGTTTGGTGCATATATATTCATGATTGTGAAATCTTCATGGTCAATTGTTCCTTTGATAAAGAGGTAATGGCCCTCTTTGTCTCTTCTGATTTCTTTGAAGTCTATTTTGTCTGATATTAGAATAGCAGCACCTGCTTTCTTTTTGGTACCATTTGCTTGGAATATTTTTTTCCATCCTTTCACTTTAAGTTGGTGCCTATCCTTGAGGTTAAGATGTGTTTCTTGTAGACAGCATATAGATGGGTTCTGTTTCCTAATCCAATCTCCCAGTCTATGTCTTTTTTTTTTTTTTTATTTCATTTATTTCTGTATGTGTATTAATGTACTGTCTGCATGCAAGTTTGTGCACCCGTGTCGTGCAATGCCGCGGAGGTCAGAAGAGGGCGTTGGATTCCCCTGGAACTGGAGTTCTCCTGGAATTGGAGTTTCAGACGGTTCTCGGCCGCCATGTGGGTGCTGGGGATCGAACCCAGGTCCTCTGCAAGAGCGGTTGGTGCTCTTAACCGCTAGGCCATCTCTCCAGCCCCAGTCTATGTCTTTTGAATGGGGAGTTTAGTCCATTAATATTTAAGGTTATAACTTAAAGATGTGTGTTGCTTCCTTGCACCTTATTATCCATTTGCATTTTTGGTCTAGGTTTCTACTTCTGCAGTTATGCTTTTATTAATTTCTCTCTCTAGGTGCCTGGGGATAGTTGCTCCTTTCTTCTGTCCTTTGAATTGCTTCAAGTATTCTCTGAAGGAGTGGTTTTCTAGACATGTATTCTATCATCTTGTTTATGTCATGGAAGATTTTTCTCTCTCCTTCAACTATAATCAACATTTTTGCTGGGTATAGTAACCTGGGTTGGCATCTATAGTCTAATAGGGGAATGCTTTGCTCCACGTTCTTCTTGCTTTCATAGTTTGCACTGAGAAGTCAGTTGTAATTCTGATGGGTTTCCCCTTATATGTAACTTGTTGTTTTGCTCTTGTGGCTTTCAGAATTTTTTCTTTGTTTTGGGCATCTAGCATCTTAACTATGATATGGCATGGGGAGTTTCTTTTCTGATCTTGTCTGTTTGGAGTTCTATGTGCTTCTATTATTTGTATTGGTTTGTCTTTTTTTTTTTATTTGGGGACATTTTCATCTATTATTCTGTTGAAGATCTGATCAATACCATTCTCTTGGGATTCTTCTCCTTCCTCTATTCCTATGATGCAGGGGTTTGACCTTTTCATAGTGTCTCACAATTCCTGGTTGTTCCACTTTTGTGTATTTTTAAATTTTTCATAATCTTCACTTGAGCTTTTTAGTTGTTCTGTGTTATCTTCCAGGTCTGATATTCTTTGTTCTGCTTCCTCCATTCTACTTAAGGCTTTTTCCGTTCCTTTCCTCTTGACTGGATGAGTGTTCGATTTCCTTTTTCATTTCATCTTTTGATTTCTTTAGTATTTCCACTTCCTTTTGGAACTTCTCAATGTCTTCCTGCAGCTCCTTGCTTCGCTGGTTTGTTTCCTTTTTCAGTGTTTCCACTTCCTTCTGGAGTTTGTCATTCTCTCCCTCTAGGTCCTTCTTGAGTTTTTCATTCTCTTTCCTTAGTTCTCTGACTTGTTCTTTATATTCTTTGATTTCTTTAAATATGTCTGCAATTGTTCCTCTAAGATCTGTCTCCTGGGCCATCCCCAGGGGGATCCCACTGTAGGGAATCTCCCACAGGGCTGTAGGGCTTGGTGTGGAATTATCCTGCACCTTTCCCATGTTGTCCCTTCTTCATGTCCCTGGCATGTGGGTTTCTCTTTGCCTGTATTCCAGTATGAATCCCAAATGCCTCTTCACTGTATTGAAGGCTTGTTTTGCTTGCCTCCTTCAGATGCCTTCGTTATTTGTTTGATTTGTTTGATTTGTTTTTCTCCTTGTTTATGGAGTGTTGACTCGTCTAAGTTTTAGGCTTTCAATTTTGTTTATATATTGGAAGTCTAACTCACTCTTCCCTTTCTGTTCTGAAGGTTCTCCAAAGAATCTACTTGGACACTCCCTCAGCAATTCCAGTGGGGGAAGGAGGGATATGCCTCGCTTAACCCACACCCCGATACTCTGTGCTTCAGGTGGTCCTAGGAAATCCCCGATCTAAGCTCTGTGCACTCTATAAATGGTTTTTAATTTTATTATCGTGTCTAATTTTTTTGAAAGATTTTAAACCCACAGAAAAAAGTGGAAAAGCAGTGAGCACGCAAGTGTCCTGTGCAGCAAAGCAAGTGTCCCATGCAGCAAAGCAAGTGTCAGCATGTTACCCTGCCTTTCTCTCCCTCTTCCTGTGTGTGTGAGAGGATGAGAGAGACAGAGAGAGACATAGAGACACACAGAGGGAGACAACCAAGACCAAGACCAGAACACAGCCATATGCTGTATTACTGAACTCCATGTACCGCACAGAAACAACTCAGAACAGGATGGATCTGATGTGCTCTGATGATGGAGGGACAGCAGCCCTTCTAGCCTGTGCTCAGCATTGAACATAAACTCTTCTTTCCCCTTCTCCATTTCCCTCCATTTTTCATTTCCTTTCCTGTTTACTCCCCCCCCCCCAAATACCATCACAATCAAGTACACATTGAGGATTTTCCCAGTGCAGTCCCTCCATAGTGTCAACGAGCGGAGCGTGGTCATCAACAACAGTGTAAGCAGATACCATAAGCAGAGGACTATGTGACAGTTAGGAAAGAGCGAACTTTACACAGAAGAACGATTGGCAGGGTGGGGGTCAGAGTGAGACGCATTGCGAAAACAACACAAAAAGCTTTAACTGCTCTGAGAAAATGGCGACTTTTGATAATGTCCTTGTCATTGTGTTCAGAATGACTGGCAGGAAAGCCTGGCACCTGCCCAGGATCCTTGTGTACCTACTGACCTTTTGCCCAACTAGACTATTTTTCCCTTGAATACTAGATGCTTAAAAGGAAAATCATCACTTGTGAGCAAGCTGCAAGGAAAGAGAAGGGTACCAGATGATGTTTGATCTGGACTTGAGTGTGGGCCTTACGACTGACCGCCTCTGTGTCATTCACCTAAATCTCAGTTTCCTCATTGAAGAATCTCACAGGTCTGAAGAAAGGAGAAATATTAATTTTATATATTTCTTTTTTGTTTGTTTGTTTGTTTGTTTGTTTTTGTCTTTTCCAAGACAGGGTCTCCCTGTAGCCCCAGCTGTCCTGGAACTCACTCTGTAGACCAGGCTGGCCTTGAACTCACAAAGATCCGCCTGCCTCTGCCTCCCGAGTGCTAGGATTAAAGGCGTGCGCCACCACACCCGGCAAAGGCTGGAGAGATGACTTGGTGGGTAAAAGCACCTGCTGTGCAATCCTGAAGACCTTAGTTTGAATCCCCAGTGCCCACATAAAAATGAGGTGTGGCTGCAGGTCTGTAACCCAGTGCTGTGGTGGGCAGACAGATGACTGGGGCTTACTGAATGTCTGCCTAGCTCCAGGTTCACAGAGAGACTCTGGCTCAAGGGAGTAAGTCAGGACACCCAAAGCTCTCCTCTGACCTCCACACCTACACACACCTACACACATGTGAAGAAAGCATGAAGGAAGTTCCTCTGCAAACTGCCAAGTGTTAGGAATATACTGATGATGATGGTGGAGAGATGTCAACAACGAGGATGGTTGTCATTGTTGTATACTTGTTCAGAATCATTTCCACAAGTGCTCCTTGGTATGGGGTCATTCAGAATGAACTCTGGCCATTTCCCTGGTGCCTATAAACAGAGGACATCCTCTGAGGAGGGGCAATTCTTAGGGATTCGCAGGAACTGTGCTCCACTGCCAAAGGCACATTGGAGAGGGGCGGTACTCGATGGGTGCCTCCCCTTTCTGAGGGGTTCACTGCCAAGGACATCTGGTCTGGTCTCATGGTTTGAGACACACTGGTGAGTCCTGCCAGCCTGATACCAGTCCCAGTGCTGGTTTATGGTTTACCCCAGTGTTAGAGGCCTACTCTAACCTTTCATAGCAATGGGGGAACAGAGATTTCAGGACCAGGCTCTTGATCCTGAAGAGGCTGACCCCTGTGTATCCAGATGAATACTGATTACAGGGATGTGCTCATCCCCAGGATTTCAAGCACGCATTATCCATGTTAGAAACACTAGTTCCACTGGGCATGGTGGTGCACGCCTTTAATCCCAGCACTCGGGAGGCAGAGGCAGGCAATCTCTGTGATTTCAAGGCCAGCCTGGTCTACATAGGGAGTTCCAGGACATCTGGGGCTCCAGGGGAGACCCTGTCTCGAAAAGACAAAAAAAACAAAAAAAAAA